>DF240213.1:0-123489 GCA_000507305.1 Breviolum minutum Mf 1.05b.01
TTTATAACGCAAATGCACAAAAGAACTCAACAGATTATGGGAATCTAAGGGGGCCCCCCAAACCCATTCCCATTGAGGCCAAGAAACAAGGCCATATAATAAGGGATTATTTCAAGGGATCAATTCGCGTGGTTCAAAAGAAACTCACTTAGCTCACTTTCAGTCGACCTGCAGGAAGATGACGAGCAGTTAGCAGCGGAGGTGCACAAAGTCTTAGTCGCCGAAGGCGCCATCGGTGTGACTGCTGTGACAAGTTCAGCGGCTTCGGCTTCCAGCGCCTCCAGGGTATCGCCACCTAGGCGGGGGGGGGTATGTGGGGAGGTGGGAGGTGGAGGAGGGATGAGAGGTTTATATTTTTTTTGCAATTTGATGCATGGATTGTTGGTGGTGTCTGTTACACCCCTGGCATGGTCACGTGGTTCACAAAAAAATCGCCCAACGGAAAAGGAGAATCATCTGAACCAAACCTACTTGGGTTCCACGGTAATTTTGCAGGGTATATGCTGAAATAATGGTTCATGTTATAATCAAACATGTCTCACACAAAACGCTGAGCAGGTGAGCGTATTCCCTGGGAATCGAACTCATAACTGGTAGGGCAGCTGGGGTTAAAACCATTATAGATGGCTCTATACATGGCATACGGGCCCCATAACCCCATTCAGAACGATCTTAGGGGCCCACCTTGTAACCATTGGTTGACAACAACCTCTAAAAAATTTCCTGCTGAATTTTTTCTGAGGTCACCTTCCGATTCACCCAGGAAAGGTAAAGGTCGAGGTGGGCGGGTAGTGGTAGTGGCCGAGGTGATTCGTGTTTTTAACAGGATGCCCACAGTGCTTTGTGATTTGTGATTTGCATTTTTTTGTTTAAGATTTGTTTCGCCTTTCTGTGAAATTGAACACCAATTACAACCGAAAAAATTGGTTTTTTGAAGGAACCAAAAAAATCATCCAAGCAATCTGTTTGTTTTTTTTAAGGAGTATATTTTATTGTTTTTTGATTTAGAGATAAGGAAAATCGAGTTGGGGCTGATGCAGATAGGGGGCCTTGTGAATTTAGTACCATTTTGTAGGGACAAAATTGAGGTTTATTTTTTGATGCTATCTCATGGTGAGAAAAGGATGTAATTGATATGAACCTTTCCTAGGACAACTCCAGGATTTTTTTAGAGATATGTGAGCATGGTCACTTCAACGATGATGACGATGAATGACAATCCCAATGGTAACGAAGATACCAGCAAATGATGGCACCTTTGACTTTTGTCATCGTGAAGATGATGGTCCTTCATGTTTTGTCCTTTGCACCCGGTGTTTAGTTTCCAGGCAAGTCAGTACCAAAGACTGCCAGTGATGCAGGTGCGACATGATAGACTTGGTTGGGAAATCCCGAGATTTCCAGAGGAGTTGGATCGGAGCCCCCCACGTCGTAGGATGCTGCCTCGTCACGAAACCAGGCTGACATGACTTTTTGAAAAGGCTTGGGGATTTTGAACTAAACCGACTCATTAAGCCATTGTTATTAGGTGGCGGGTAGATCCAGTGGGCCCCTAACTACTTATAAATGGGGTGACCTGGGACCCCTGTAGATGGCAATACAAATGGGTTTCACTGGGTTTATTTCCCTGAAATAAGTGGACTGATTTGGGCCCCTACTTCTCTAGGCCTGGTGACTTTGGGCCCACCTTGTGGGATGATTTTTTTTTACCCTGCCGGCAGCCGGCTTAAGTAATTAGACTGCGTACACCCGCGAGTTTTAGCATAGATACAAAATCTCTCTCTCTCTCTCTCTATATATATTTAGATATATTTCATTATTTACATATTTACATGTTCCAAACTCACATCATTTTGTTGGTAATCATAAAACATTGTTTTTAATCCTTGAAGCCCAAAACATGCGAAGAGTTATTTGCTTAGAAACCCGCAGCCATGTTAAAAGCTTTAATCAGTGGCACACATACAATTTTGGGTTGTTTCAAGTTCCTTGGTTCCTCCTTCTAGCAAAAAATTGTATTTATAGTTGCGAATCATTACAACGGACTATGAGTTGGAATGGCGATGCAAGACCTACTGCATTAAATTCGTATGTCAATTCATTTCGACAGGTCTTCTTGGTTAGATCACCCACCTAGAAAAAGCCTGCAACAATCAAGGTACTTCCGTTTTCAGACAGAAGACGCCTAATTGATACACGCATTTAAACTATGATAACAACTATCCAGATATGGGTGTTTCTGAAAATAGCGGTACCCCAAAATCATCCATTTTAATAGAGTTTTCCATTATAAACCATCCATTTTGGGGTATCCCTACTTTTGGAAACACCCATATGGATACCTACCATTTCAAATTCACAGGTGTTAACTTCGGTTTCTGAAGTTCACCGAAGTAAGATGTTCATCGCCGGAATGTCACCCCAGGATTTTCGTAACAACCCATTTTGTATCACAGCTGACAAGAAACCATGAATTGATCGGATCCATTTGAAACTACAAGGTGGGCCCCTACTAGTTTATAAATTGTACCCCCTATGAATGTCCTTACAACTTGTTAACTGGAGTTAGTTCACCCTGAAATAAGTGGAGATATTTGGAACCCTACTCATAGGCCTTCCAGTGACTTTGGGCCCAGTAATTGTAGCAAGATCTTAATTTGGATCGCAAGTCAACCATCTTAGAACCAACCAGTTTTTGACAAAAATGCCAGGTCTTGAGGTGCCAAGGCCGGGGAAATTCGGCACCCAAAGGGTGGAGAGTTGCATCAGTTGGAGGATGATTTTTGTGTGGCTGAAAATGCAGGATGCTTGGATAGAACATGGATGTCTTTTTTCAATGATTCATTTTGAGATAATCCATTAGTTTAAATTTGGGGATGCTTAAAGCAAATGGAGTTTATGTATATTTATATATATATATATATATGAAAAATTGAGAACATGTGTGTTTTTGTTGAAATAATCCATTAGCATAGTTGCTCGATTCCCTTGGGTTTATCATTTTCAACTGGCCACCTGTGAGGGGGTCGAAAACCTCGAGCCCTGAAAAGCAGAAGCCGTCCCCGCGACCGGAGCGACGGGTGCAATGAACGGTACGGGTGAAACGACTGCAGTGGATAGTTGTGGTGTATTTTTGATCATGAGAGTCCAACGGTTACTTCCCGCCAGGATATGAGGCCCTATCAAAGGGTTATCTAAAATGCTACTATCCCTTAATTAGGCCTTATGAACGGGCTTACTGTTAATGCGGGTTGTTGGCATTGCGGGCCCTTCAATTTTCATGATGGAATCTGATCGGTACATATCAGTCCTAACTTCCAGCTGGACAGCCCTTGAAAGACCATGTCTTCCCATGGGGCCATTCCTAAAAGATGAGTTTGAAAAAAACTATTCACTTGACTTTCACTTGGATGTGTTTTTGGGGTGATTTTGTTACGGACTCTACCATGGTAAATCACCATTAACCTTATAAACCACTATTTGGATCGTTTTGGGATGATACTGTTGATGGAAGAAATCGTGCTAACCAGTTGAGGTTGGTAGTTTATCCCATTCCTTACAGAGTTTAGCACCATCCCAGGTGGTTAGCCGGATTTGTGAACCATCAACAGTATGTCTTTTACTTGTTCCAAGCATCTTCTTATGCAAATCCAAGTTGGGCATATTCGAAGGTTCTTGGATTGGTTGGAAACCGCTCGGTTAGGCTATGAGCGATGTTGAAAAAGCTGGTTGTTTAGGGTATGAATCGGGATGAAATACTACCCGGTTATGTGGGGATTATACTAAGGGATCCTATTAAACAACCTCATCAAAGTTTTTTTCAACATGTTTTCATTTTGGGCCCTTACAGAACACCCACTTAAGATACAAATAACCTACACTTGTTATGGTATAAATGTATCTATAACTATCAGCTGCAGAGTTTTTACATCACCATTTCTTTAAGAACTCCCAATTTTTTGGTTTCCTCGCGAATGAAAATATACCATACATTACATTGATCCTATAGGGTTTATATAACGCATCCCATTTTAAGGGGACATATTGCCTATCGCGGCATACCTTAAACGTGTGCTTAAACGTACGGGAATGTCGTGACGGGAGACCACCATCCATCCAGGAGCTGGAAAATCGGCCGGCCTGGGATGATCGCTTTTATGTCATGGAGGTGGTGGTTAAACGGCATGGCGGTTTCGGGTGGATGTTGGTTGGTCAGGGCTGCTATATCCCGGGAAAAATATAAGGATGGCTGATATTATATGTTGGATTATGAGACCTTTCTGGAGATTCGGTTATTTAAAGGAAACATGCGAAAATTGAGATGTCATGAAACACATCAAACAGATAACACATCTTTCACCTGCGGAATTTGTTGGTCTTGATTTGCTTAGTTCATCTAGGAGAATCAATGGACATTGCACTCCGGTAAACTAACATTGCAATGGAACATGGACCCTTTGAAGATGTGTTTCCCATTGAACATGGTGATATTTGATCGCTATGTTGGTTTACCAGAGGGTAGAATTATGACTACTCCTTTCATAGCTGGTTGCATGATGCTTCAGTTACGCCCCCCAAAAACCAACCTGGAATCTGAAAATCACTTGTTTGAACATGAAAAAATCTTCCATCCACCTCCATTTTTTAATATTTTTTGGGGTTCCAGCCATTAGTTTTTAGGGGTCCCGTTTTTCACGTTGGCATGACGTTGGGTGCCCCAATGTGTTCCATGAGATCCATGGGTTGAGCCCAAGGCCCCCAAGCCAAAGAGAAGATCCAGCTTGGAGGCTGCCGTTTTTCGATCGTGGTGAGTTTGGACCTTGCATGGGTTTCAATAGGATCGATCCAACATCTGACTGAAAAGATACCACTGAGGTTTAACATAGCTCCTGGATATGGGCCGTTTTTTCGCCTCAAAAAGGAAACGACCTTCTTCAAAGCATCTTTTTTCAGGGGCGAACATGTTGGTTTTAGGATGTTTTAGGATGTTTCAGGGAGGGTAGATACCTCAAATGGGTTTTATTATAAACAGATTTGTATACCCCAAAATGGGCAGTGATCAGTTCACCCCGGTTGGTTAGGTTAATATGGGGGATGCAATACTACCCAGTTGTATAGGGATTCTTTCATAAGCCATTGTAGGGATTCCTATGAAATAATCAGGATTTCATGGAATTTCATGTACAGGTTGAAGTTTGTAGGCTGTTTTTACAGTGGACATTTACCAAGATCTTCCAAATTCCAACGGTTTCCATATGTATTTCGTAGGGTATGTGGAAGATGGAGCCATTTTCACCAGGAGGTGTTTGTTTATAGATTGGGTAGCTCAACCACCAAGATTCATGGTTTTAAACGAAATATGTTAAACCTGCTTTGCAGATCTTTGCAGTAAGGTGATCGTTGTTTTTGTTCCGACAAACTTGTTCGCTTGTCAGATTCATGACTTTTGTGCGTTTCTTCCGTGAAATACATTAAGGGATGTTAAAGGATCTGTTGAACATTCACCATCCTGTTTTTTTTCTCTGAAGTCTTCGGTGCTCGAAGTCCGTGTTTTACAAGCCGATGATGCGAAATGGTTGAACACCTGACTTTTGAATATAGATTACCGAACAATAGTAGCAACTAGCTATATTTAAAGGTCCAGGATACTTGGTAAGTCCTGTTGATAGATCAATTTAACCTCAGGAACATCATGTTCAAAGGTCGTTTTTGGTTCAGGTTTTGGGACATAAAATTTGACCCTGAAGACTTATATGCACCATTGATGTTGGCCAAAAGGTAGGGTAGCAAGCAAGGGATTGTTGTTTTTTTTCCCCATCAAAACGGCTTTGTTTTAGGAGGAAGTCTTTGTAAATTCTTGAGGTTGGTAAGATATAACAATTACAAGTGCTATTTACCAGCCAATTGGCAAATTTGCGATTCATTTCTCCAAAAACTCTGATGAAACGTAGGATTTTGACCACCAGTTGACAGGAGGAGCACCTTGCAAAGGACGAGGCGCGTTTATGTGACAAACGGGGCATCCATAGGTGAAGCATTTTCCCATTATGTCCAAATAGGATCCATGGGACGAACAGGATGAATTTACCTACATGACTGGTTGATTTTTATGGTAAATTAGTGGGTAAATATACCATTCCCAAGGATCCATCATGGATCCTATTGGGTTTTTTGGTCCGAGCAAAGGGTAGCAACAAGGTTTTCGGGGTGGTTCGGACCAAACCGATATGTCCAAAGTAACCAAACAAAATGAACATGTCATCAACCTGAGACCAAGTTACCTACAAAATGGCATCACTTACTAACTAGGCTATGATATTGGGGGAGCTAAGGAGCTAGGGGTGATGTATTTCCCTACTAATTGGGGAGCTAAAGAGCCCCAGAATCTTCCAAATCACAGGGTAGCTAAGTGGGAGTGCCATATCCAAGTACTGTATTATCCTCCTGGTATTTTCGATAGCCTTTGCAAAAAATCCTTACCGGCGCAAGGAAGAGGAAGGCCACCCTGGGTGAACAGAATTTTTCCCATTGCAACATGCTCAATGTATGGTATATTTACCTACATTTACCATACATTTAGGCCAAATGCAGGTAAATACGCCATACATTGAGCATCTGGGATTGCAAAAAAAATGAGAACAATGAAACATCCTAGAAAAAGTGGCGACTTGCGACACGTAGTGATTTAGTCCCTGGTTCTGACCAATTAGTCCTTTCAGAAAATTTGGTGTTAACTGACAGGTACCTTGTGCATGCAAAAAACAGCTAGGGCACGAATCAAGCATTTGACCATCCATTGGGATCCAGCATCATATGATATTTCAACCTTAGTTGCGATTGCTTATTCTCATGAAAGGGACATAGCCTGTTACCCGCCCATCCAGGGCATTACCACCCCTTCTCAAGACAGAGGTTGATGGAAGGAGATTTTGCTAACAAGAATGGATGGGTACGCAGAGCTTTGAACCCTAAGGCCCTAAGGCATTGCATGAAGGGCATAGGTATGGACTTGGAACAAATTGTGTTGGATCCTTGGCACCCAGGCTCCAGATGAAACCTTTTTTTCATTCAAGATGGCAGAGTTGTGATGTCTAACAGTGATGGCACTCACGTGCCAGTGCTGCCAAGGCACTTTGACATTGCCCAGCAACCATTGTTGCGTTCTGTTAGTGATCAGAGGGGGATCAACAGATCATCCCTAGATACATTTGCTACAAGCCGCGGGCCCTGTACTTGATAGTTATGGCCCCATGGGGTGAAAAGAGTGGCATCATAGAAAAATCATAGCTCTGCTGCCACAAGCTGCTTTCCTTCGGTGGGAATGCCAAGGAATGCTGATGCACCATCAGATTTTCACAGCCCTGACCCAGCATCCTGCCGCGCCAGAAGTTAGTGCTGAGCATCCTGCCACGCCAGAATTCAGTGCTGAGGCAGAATCCTGCTGCGCAGGAGGAAGTCCTCTGCAGCATTGGCATCTGCTCATCATCAAAGGAATGAAAAAGACCTCTGCTCATCATGCCTTTCCTGGGCTATACGTCGTGCTTCATACTCCTCATGTAGCCCCGAGCAGAAGTTGCGCGTGCGAAGTGCCGCACTGGAGCCTTCAACAACAGACTTAGTGCTTAAGACGAGACAATTTCCCAAGTCTGGTTGGAAAACACATTATTGAAATGGAAGCACCGAACCTGTACCTGCGCCCATAACCTTGAACATTCAAATTTAAGTTTCATCATTGATAGTTTGTTGCAGTAATTCTCTCCCCCGTCAAAAGATCTCACTCACTTTTTAAACCAGCTGAACCGCCTCATCAACTCTACTACTGGTGCCAGTTTTGCCACTGAGTTCATTGTTTGCATGCTATACCAAACCTTTTTGAATGCCTTCTTGGTTTTTGGGTTCCTAGATTTGCCTTTCTGCACAAATATATGGCAAAAAAACACTGGCCCAGCAAAATTTACCATGTCTTTCAACGTCAACGAATGTTTATAGTTATAGTTGGCATGTTGGCGAGTACTAGAACACTGATGGTTCGAGATTATGCCAGAATTCTTTTGTTGTTGATCATCCCGGCTTCTAATGAGTGATCCTCGGTTGGTAAACCACCAACATGAGCCATGAAAGGTTGGCTGACATCTATTTGTTTGTGAAACATTGTGGGTTTCGGCGTGTTCGATTCTCACCCAACCGTTTTTGATATCACAACTACATCTTGAGTCCACTTAGAAAGGCACATCCGGTGGAAGAAACTGAGCCAAGAGTAATATGACATGAGATCCTTTCAGGGAAACTGATTTGCAAAAAACACCTTATCAGGTTGGGTTTGGTGATGAATGATTTCATTCAAGAATACTTGAGCAATGAAAAAAAATGTTTTTTCAGGTGTTTAGGGGATGAAACACTGCCCAGGTATGTGGGGATTATACTAGTAAACCATAATTGAAAGGATCCCTATTGAACAACCAGTACACATAGTACACTGGAAAAAGCCAGAGTTTTTTTCGTGGCATACTTGATCATACCCCAAAGGTTTTTTTGGAAGTACCTCCTGACGAAGAGTGAGTGAGGCTATGATTTTGGCGTTGAAACACCTCACAGGGTATTTGGAAGAGTGGGGGTAGAGACTATTTATACGTAGAAATCAACTGCTTCCATTTCACTTCAAAGGACACCACGGGGCCACCACGATAAGATCGCTCTTCCCCGGTGGCCAGGTGCCAAAAGTACCCATCACCAGGCAATGAAGGGCATTTGTTTCTTGTTTTTTCCTCCTGACCACCAAATCGGAACTGAAAACGGAATCATTGGAATCAATCTAGCATAGCTGGCTGGCCCGAAAAGTAGGGAATGAGGCAATTAATTCCCATCATGACCACGTAAAACTTCATTCCCTCATTCCCTACTAAGGGTCAGCCAGATAGTTAACCCAAATGTTTAACGATGTCAGAAGACGTCATTGCAAAACGTAGTGAACGAGTGAAGGAAATTTCTTCGTGAATCATCACTACTGCAGTATGGGAGGCATTCCAAAAGGCAGAGTCATGGAAAAGGGAAGCACATGGTACCTAAGCCATAAAGGTATCCCTCAAGATTAGGTGACCCACCAAACCAACAGCGAATCTTTTGTTGTTTTTATTTTAGTAGCAAATCCATGTGGGTTGAGGGTCTTAACTTAGAGATATACTATGACTCTATGACATACTGACATTCTTTGGGCCGGATGGTGACAAGACACATTGTTTCACCTACCTCTCAAATCCTCAAATGATTGGCTTACCTGCTGAATGGTGGGACTTTAAAGTTTTTGGGGCATGCACTAAGGGTTTTAACCTTTTTCCAAGGTGAACTCAGCATGTAAGTTGTTTGTTTCCTGTATCAGCTCTAAACCACTAAAAAGAATGCATGCCTCAAGCCCCCCGAATTTGGATGATGTCAGTTAAGAGTACCTAGCAGCTAACAATGAGGTCTTTGGTGATGTAAGAGCTGGGATAATGAAAATTTCCGGACTATCCTTTGAAACAACAGTCGGATGATTTTGAAGAAAGGAAATGGCTTCTTCCAAAGAAAGTTGATACTGTAAAGTCATAATTTTTTTGGGCATTTCAAATATCTCCAGAAAATCATTATCTGTTAACCCCCTCAACACAAAATCCCTTTTCGATGTCCTTTTTGTCATGACAACCACCTGTAGTAGGTCGCCACGGCCAAAGACGGCCACAAATCACAGCCAGAGCAGCAGCACGGAGGTTCCAAAGAGGAGCCAACAAGTGAGTTCAGCACCAACCTTTCACGTCTCCTCCCAGAGCATTTAGGACAACCCCCCCAAAGAAAATACAGGTGGAATTGGCTGGTCATCAGTTTTTCACCCGTGAAGAGTCTGTGGGAAATTGTTCCAAACGTGTGACTTTCCAACAGTTGGCACAGCTTCTTTAGTGTGTTTTGGTTCAAGAAATGGACCACTTTTTCAATGTTTTTCCTCACCTTTTGGAGTAAAACAACATAGTTCATCTACTTGACCTTGTTTCGTTTTTGACTCCCTTGGTCACCAAGTTCCGCACCATCTTCTTGCAATTTTTCCAGGAGCCCCAAAGCCAAAGCAAAAGCACAAGAAAAGGCAGTCTTTGGTGCATCCTAAAGCTAGTAAGAGGGTTTGTTTTGGGTCGGGTTGGTGCGGGTCAGGTTCTTTCCGTTCAAATTAAAGGGTGGGGATGTCTCCGTTTGTGCGCAACAAGTCTCAATAGGGAGATGAAACGCAGGGGAAGCAGATGAGCCACCTGGATTTACTTGAAATACCCTAACAATCCAGACCCCTCCCCAGAGCAGGATTGATGGTTTCAATCTTATCCACAGAATAGGATTGTAGGGGTGATCCCTTTCTTAGGACACACCTGGATCCTTAGGGCTATATCATGAAATTGCCCACCCCATGGTAGATGTTTTTACTTGTTTTTGCCTCTCACAAAAAAATTCACAAGTTGGGGAATCACATTTTTCTTTTAGACCAGACTTGGCTGTTTGTATCAACAGAGTCCCTGAAAGTTTGGGTCGTGTTTATGAGGAGCAAGTGAGACAGGGATTTCAGAGTTCTTCCATACCCATTTGACAAGCAAATGGTCCAAATCTGGCTATAGCTACATATGATTTTTGGCTTCACAACACGAGTCATGTTAGTCAATCAAAAAACCAAATAGCATCCATGTATTATGTATGGTATATGTTTTCTACATTTACTATTGAACAATACCAAAAAACAACCATTCATTTAGGTAAATATGCCATCGTCCCATGAATGGTATGGGAAAGTTCACTCAGCTAAAGGCCGACAAATTTTGAAGCCTCTTTCATTGGCTCACCTGGATCAAATCACAATATGCTGAAGTCTGGCATTCATACAAGATGGATCCCATTCTGTAGCTACAGGTGGTGATCCCCAACAGTCCTTATAAATGGTGTGAAATAACGCCTATACATGGATGAAAATAAATGGCTTTGCCTGGGGTTATGACCGACTTATAACTGGTAAAAGTTCACCTTGTACACGTGGTGGTTGAATCATATAGTTGCTAAATTGCATTAAATTGCCGCAGCCCCAAAAGCTTGAGGGAGATGAGTCCATTTCGACGAACACATGTTTCAAATGGGTTGGCTCAACCATCAAGACTGGTTGGTGGTTTTAGATATGTATTATTTTCACCCCTATTTGGGGAAGATTTCCAATTTGACTAACATTTCTCAATTGGGTCGAAACCACCAACTAGATCAAGATCAAGATGGATGATGCTTGCAGACTAGTGTTGAATTCCCTTGCAGTGAGGTGATGTTAATATCTTTCTTTTGCCAGGGGATTTTATCACCATGCGCATGGGTGGATTGATTCATCACCTATGCAAAAAGTTCTAAGTTCTATATGGGTGTTTCCAAAAATAGGGGTGTTTCCCCCAAAATGGATGGTGAAAATAATGGAAAACCCTATTAAAATGGATGATTTGGGGGTACCACCATTGAAGGAAACACCCATATGAACTACCCAGCAATTTAATGCATTCGATGAAATATGATTTGATGTTTATTTTTATTCGCTATAGCTGGAAAATCACCATTTTTTTATAGAACATCCACCCGGAAAAACGTGTCCCCAAAAAGGGACCATTTTAAAAGGAAATGTTACCTTCCAACCGTCGTTTTTCAAAGGATGTGTTCGTTTTCAGAGGGGTACATCTGCAAATGGTTGAATTTTTCCAATTTATACTCCCTTGCACCCCCAAATCCATGGAAACATGAAGGTTTTAGGCCCTAAATATCTGCAGTCAGACCCCTAATGGATGTTAGGAATTTCCTGGGCTGTATTGTTGTTTTTTCATCATCCCAGGACTCGCAAGTGGTTGATAACCATGGTGATCGTAAGTCCATGTAAGTCCCCTAAGGATCGGGTTGTGGGACCCCTGGACCCCTTCCAAGTGGTCAAAAAAGTCTTACAAATGGTGGCTATTAACTATATCCTTCACTGACTGGGACGATCCTCCAAGCAGGCTCCCCCCCAGCCACAGCTTGGGCGCACTCAAGTCGTGGGTCGTGGACGTATCAGGCTAAAGCAAAGACATCGCCAGCCGCCAAGGTGATGTGGGGCTGAGCCAGTGGTGAAATGGGTGTTTCCTTAAATGGTGGCACCCCCAAATCATCCATTTAATTTAATGGGTTTTCCACGATAAACCATCCATTTTGGGGTAGACCTTTTTGTTTTTGGAAACAGCCAAATACATCTTTCAAATGGAAAGGGGAACAAGGCTCAAAGTATTGGTAGGTCCAGTTAGTGGGTGAGGACATGCAAATCATGTTCAGTCAAAGCTATCGGAGTTGATTCTAACATCTACCCCCTGAAATGTTTTAAACCGGTACTAGGCTCCCGAAGACTAAGATAGCCCCTGAAAATGGACCTTGTCAAAAGGAAGCCGGATCGTCTTCCAGTCCAATCATTTTCAGGGGATATTCGGATATTTGCTAGTTTTCGGGAGAGTAAAGATGATCAAAGTACACATACTCAGGAAATCAACCCATGTTTTTTCAAATCATGTTAGCTGCAATGAACCGAGAAATTTCCAAAGGTGGCTTGCTTGAAATCTTTCTGACTTGGCGGAGTCCAGTCGTCACCTTTTTCCGTGGCAAAAAAAAAGGCCCTGTCCGCTGCGAGCTTTGCGGCAGAGCGAGACAAACGTCAGGTGGTTGGAGCGTGAATGGATTTGTGGAAAAAGATCACCAAACAATCCCCATATAGCTGGGTATTATTTCATCCCCTTAAAAAAAACTACATAAGCAGTATACCTTCGGTCACTGCACCTTACAGGTACCTTAAAAACGTTTCGGTTAAATCTTCACCCAACAAAAAGTGTCAAGCTGTATGGATACGGCTTACCGGCTTATATATGTAACGGAGAAGAAAAAACACCCTCCAAGAATAGCTTTATAAGGTGATTGGCTTGGCTACATACCTTGGGTGATTTTTTTCAGGTGATCGGCCCCAGCGGCACATGAAAAATCACATCAAGGTGACTGTTAGGTGAATGATGCAATTTCCCTTGGATTTTTGTGTTTTTCGGTGACTTTTTAACGGATTGGTTACTGTGGTAGAGTTATAACGTATAACCCCAGTGACCCATTTATAAGGCCATTTATAGGGGTGAAATAACTCCATTTATAGCTGGATCCGGGGCCCACCTTGTTGGTAGATTACCATTAGACACCAATAAATTGGGAGAATATTTGGATGGAACCTTTTTTCCATCCGCATCGGAAGAGTCGGTAGATCCAAGGATGGCATTTTTTGCACTTGAGTCCCTTATATCAGAGAGTCTGGTTTGTTCAGTTTTTCAGATTGGGACAAATAGGGGTTTGATACATGAAACCCTAGGGATCCAATGGCTCAAGTTCTGAGAATGGTTGCAACATGAAACCTAAAACAATTATACATTGATGAGGAAAATGATGAAGTAGACCCCAAAACCTCATCCTCTGATGTTCGGTGATGCAGGATTTGAAGGGTTTGGAGGTAAAGCTTCAGCAGATGCATGGGAAGCTACATCTTCCTTTTCCACAGGTGGGGTTTTCACATGAACAATGAAACAACTGAAACGACCCTGGTTGTCTAGGGTATATATAGGGGATGAAATGCTACCCACTTATGTGGGAATTATGATAACCAGTATAACGATCCCTATTAAACAACCAGGATTTCATGGAAAGTAAGAGGGTCTTTTTCAATGGCTCACATAGTTCCGGTTCACTTCAAACCAATGTTCAACCAAGATGGGCGTTGATGACGCTTCCACTCAAGTGCGTTGATAAGGTCCATTCTGGTCTTAATAGAGCTCTTGTACTTACCTCCATTATGACAAGCATCAACCGTCAGTATATATAGACGTACACAGTACATACACAGTTATAATCATATGTATCTATACATGCAATAAAACATTGTGGTTGGTATTGAACATGTCAAGATGTCTCAAGCAACTAAACTACTTACCTGATGTCCATGATTGATTCTTGGTTTTATGGTGCTGGAAATGGCAATAGAAATTCCAAGTCATGAAATATGAAGAGGATAATTTAGGATGGACAATAGGTACCCATTGAGACTTGAAACTAACTTGGATTTGGAACTATGATACCTGGAACTAGATTTCCCCAAAATGGTGATTTACCAATGACACACCATCCCTAGGCTTCCAAACACCTTGTGAGTAGATATTTGGACCCCAAAATCATACCTAAAACACCTTCTCAGGAGGTATTTGGAAGACTAGGGCATGCTAGAAAGTAAAGACTTACACCTTTGTACCAAATCTCAAGGTCAGAATTTTTGGAATTCCAACCACTGAAATTCCATCTTTGTTGTCAGGCCAGTCGTTGAGTTAACCAACCGGCGGTTCCGAACAACGGCGGGGCAGGGCGGTTCGCGGTGTTCGAAACAAAAAACAACACGACAGCAGCGGGCTTGGAAAGGCAGAATCCCTGTTGCTGTGAGTGTATTCAGATTTTTAAAAGGGGTAGTGGTAGAGGAAGCTGTTTGCAAAAGCACTGAGACGAACTAGGTTTGTGTTTTTTAGCTGCATTTTTTGTTTATTTGTGAATTGGGTCAGTCCTATATTGACTTCAAAGAAGATGGTGTTCAACAGTACTCACGCTCACAGGTAGCGCTTTCAATGCTATGTGGTGTAGAGTTCACCATTCTTTGGGGCTCTTGTCAAACGTCGTGACCTTCTGACAGCCTATGATTCAATGATGCGAGATGTAATGGACTTGAACTTGTCCCAGGATCTTTCAGATTTTGTTACATTTCTAGCATGGGATTCGTCAACTTGAACACTTTACTATTCCAATTAGATCCATGTATGGTATATTTACCTACTTTTGGCTTAGATTTATGTTAAATCTAGGTAAATATACCATACATGGATCTCACGGGGTGTATTTTGGTAGGGATATGTTTGGAACCTTTTCCAAGCACCGAAGAAACAAATTTGAATGGGACACTTTGGTTCCTCTCATTGGAAGGAACATTTGTGTTGGACTCGGGGTTTTTTTTGTCTAGTGATGAGCGTACAAAATTGTTCCAGGATGAACAAATGAGAGCCGTTGATCGGAGGGTGAGTACTCGCAAGATGACAACTTTAGCGTTGATTCAGGTGATATCATGTTTTGTATATCTTGTAAAAAATTGCTATCCTCCGGAAGTCTTTCATAAAAACCAAGAAGGGAGGACAACAACATGGCTGCAGACACATCGAGACGCTCCAAGTCCCAAGAAATCCTAGGTTGATGAAAATTCATGAATGCTGGGATTCCCATTTTATGGGCGATACATACTGTATGTAGTCTATGTTTTAACACATTTCATCTTCATATCTTCATGTCCTTTGCTTGATGTGTGTATATACTAACCCTTATAACTTATAACAGGGGGTTGTATTGCATCCCCTAAAAATCAAACAAGCACCTCTTGTTGTGTGGGTTGTAAACTGACCTCAAAATGATTCAAAATGCTTCTCACTGGCAGCGTGCGGGGGAAGTTTAAGCGAAGATTTGGTTGGATTCATGAATCTTTATTTGGAACACTGACCAAAACCCTGCTTGCGTAGTTTTTGTAGGAGATCATACTGCCCAAGCATTTGCGGATTCCAATAAGCCATTATAAGATTTATAAGGATACCTACACCCCAGAAATCTAACATAGCCCCTAAAATTAGGCAATCCCAAAAGGAAACTAGTCTTTCAATCATCAATTTTCTGGGGCTATGTTAAATTTCGGGGGGTGTACTACTGTAACCAATCAGTATTACTTGAAAGTCCTAAGAGTTGTGAAGGTTGCCACCAACTGACGGCTTGGCATTTGGCTCAAAAAATCCGGATCGAACGCTGCAACTGTGGCACTACAGAAATTTGTTTCCCATAAATCCATGGTGTGGGTCCATCACTGGCTGGTGGTTTCAAATATTTTTTATGTTCACATTTTTTCACCCCTATTTGGGGAAATCATCGCCAATTTGACTAATATTTTTCAAATGGATTGAAACCACCACCTAGATGATGTGGGTCCATCATTTTTGGAGTCGTTTTCTCAAATTGAAACATCCCTAAGAATCCAGACCTATCCCGGATCGAGTAGGATTGATGGTCGAAACATCCCATCCTCAGAGTAGGATTGTAGGGGAAATTCCCGGATTCTTAGGACATATTTGGATTTTTAACTTCAGGGCATACAAATTTTGATGGTCCAAAAGTCTGGCGGTCACCAAGTTGGTATGACTATTGCACCTCTGATTTACAGAGTTTCATTATGATCTCACCTTGAGATCAGTTGACCAACAACAAGAATCGTGACATACCTGATGTATGCAGTTCAGGATTCCGAAACATCCCTAGTAGGATCTCGTGCATGGGATCCTTTACCTTTCCTCTCTAGCTGCTGCGTGCGAGTTGGTGAAGCAAGGCTATAGCTGGTTCAAGAGGGTTTGGGATGTTTGGGTGAGTGGCGAGCCGCCATTTTTGGGATATGGCAGCACATTAAAAGCGCGCACTTATTTGCTCAAACTATAGCAATTGTGAAAAAAACGCAATAGCCGCTTCGCGATTAAGCGGTTGCGGTCAAGTTTGTGTCGATTAGTTTTCAAAACATGTTATCCTATGCCTTGATACGAAAACCATGCTGGGGTAGCGGCGTCACACGACCTCACCTCAAAAGGTAGCTGAGGAAGGGAAATCCCTTTATTTCATAAAGAATTAGGTTGGTAAAATATGGTAATTTGGCCAGATTCCTATAGACTACCCTTTTTGAATTCCTATGGTTTAGCAAGGGAATGTTCATCCCAAATTATGGATACAGTATTGGCGGATACATTTCCCGTTTGAAAAGTAGCCAGGCTGTTGATCCATGTGGGTAAATACTGGTAATCCCGCATTACTTGGATTAGTTTAAGGTGACTTTTTACTTTGTAATCATGGTAAATCACCAATTTTCACCGGCCATTTGGGAGAATATGTTTGGTGCTTCCAAGCATCTTACAAGCAAATCCACGATTCAGAACCTCAGTTTGTTTAATTCTGGGGTATAGCCCCAAAATGTGATGCCAATGGCCAGCCCTAGAGGCACAAGGGAATTAAGCAGAAGGAGATCCATGAATCCTGGATGAACATCGTGCCGTACATTTGGGTAATTTTTTTTCGGACCAACCTGCCAAAGTCACCTTGTTTCCAAGATTTCTTATTTTCATTTGATATTTTGGGCTTTCATGATCCAATTTGACGGCTGGGTTGATTTTCCTCAACCACGAACTCGAAAGAAATGGTGGTCATTTTAGCAGTTTGAATCCCCACAAAACCCATAGGATCCATGGGACTGGTATATTCACCTACATGAATGGTGGACTTTTATGGTTTTCATGTAGGGTAAATATACCAGTCCCATGGATCCGTAATGGGAAATGCCTTGAAGATTTCAGTTTTGGACCTTAACTTAACAAACCTATGTCTTATCTAAGACGGGGGTCCAAAACTTGCCAGTTTTGAATGAATTTTCCGTGAAGGTTTGGGTGAAAAAAATGGGGCCCTTATTATAAATGGCCCAAAAAATTAATTGGGTACCAAAAAAACTGCGGTGAAATTTTGACCCAAAAAATAGGTGGACTGATTTGGGGCCCACTAGAAAATATCTATATTTGTACAAGTAACAGAAAGTTGTTGGGTAAGAGAAGAGGCTTTCAGGTGGAATTTTTCGAAGCGCAGTGAAGCTGTTCACTGTTAATACCTCTGTCAAATGGTTGGGGAAGGGTCGACTTTCACCCCTAGAAGGGGACTTATTTCACCCTACTTATTACTTACCCATTTATCTTCGGCCGTGTATAGGGTTTATTTCACTGAATTTATAACTTACAACTGGTGACTAAGGGGGCCCACCTTGCATTTGGTCAGGTGCGGACAAAGTATTTCCGCACGTGCTTCCCGCATGAACTATGCACCTGAGAGGTATAGGGATGACGGGATGTGATTTGGGGAGGCAAACTACGCGGGAGATTTTCGCAGTACACCATGCCTGAATTAATGAAACTGAGATAGCATTTAGCACCTGAACATTTGGATGCTTGGACTACTAGTTTTCTTTGGAATTTGGATTCATCCTATTTTTAGGGCCTATCTTAGTTTCGGGGAGTGTACATGATTTGTACATATCAAGTATTTTGGATACCAAAGATGTAACAGGTCAATCTGACACATGGTTGAAAGTGTTGTTGAACATAGTCATGACAACAATCCAAGATATCAGAAAGCAGAAAGACAATGACATTCCAACATTCTATACAATAGAATTGCAATCGAGGCAATCCAATACAAAAATCACACATGTTTTCCGCACCGAAAACTTTTCCAACGAATCAAACGTTTTTAAGTTTTTAGTACCCCCCAAGCACGCAGGATCTCCGGATCTCCAAAAATGCTGGGATTTTCCCAGCGATTTCCCCGATTTTTCGTCGATTTCCCAGGCCGACTGGGCCATTGGAAGAGCCACGGATGCCGCCAGTCTTTTGGCGTCTCAGTCGGGGGGTGTGAAACACCTGGAGCTTGATCTCCGATGATATACGGGTGTTGTTGAGCCTTCGGGATCCAATAAGTTTAACTTTATATAAGATATGGGTGATTCCAAAAAAATAGGAGTACCCCAAAATGGATGGTTTTATTTAAAGGAAAACCCTAATCCATGGATGATTTGGGGTAAAACCCACTATTTTCGGAAACATCCATATATATATATATGTATATATCTGGTCAAATTATAGCGACCTGAAAACGACCGATTTGGACCCCCAAATGGTGGTTTAGTAAGGGGGCACACAATGGGATAGGCGGAGCCACCTTGGTACAATGGGATAGTCTTTCGGATCTCTCTATCTTCAACGTGCGACTTCTGCCACAGGAGGTGATGTCGAATCTGTCTGCGGCATTTTGGCTTGTAGCAGACCTGTTGAGATCCTGTTGAGAAAAGAATCGAGTGTAACTCCTTCTTTCCGAAATGGCCGTCAGTGGAACCGTGATTTCCTACAACCCACACAAGGCCAGGGAAGAAACTTTGGGGATGTTGAACTGTGGGTGGGAGATGCAGCTTCAGGTCAGGTTGGTTGAAGTCCTGTAGATTCAAGACTCTGAGATTTCTTTCCCACGTTTTTTGTTGTTGTTGTTGCAAGATTTCAGGATTGCTTCAAGATACGAGTGCCATGACTGAGTCTTGAACTGGACAAATTGAAACCTTGAACTCAATAGCCAAGGACCCAACTCAGAAGAGACTGTAGCTAGATAAATGAAGGCAGCCAAAAATGGCCCGCAAAGAGTATCCTGGCATCCCTTTCAATCATCGCTTCTCGGAATCTTTTGAATCGCTCCTTTTTGCTTGGAAATTGGATGCTATTCGTAGCTTTGAGATTCAGCATATTTTTGAGATTTGTAGGACTCTGCACGCCAGGGATGGGGCTTCATCGAATGCAACGGACAGGGTGACTTCTTTGTACGCAGGTCCGGCTCTTCCAGGTACATGTTCAGTTGTTAGTCTACCTCAAACATGAACTTCAAAGACTGAAGAGGAAGGATTGTTTTGACTCTCCAGGGTGTGGTGCTTGTCATTTAAAATTTGTGTTGCTGATTTTTGTTGGACTGCCCTGGGTTGTGTGTTTTGGCATGCCTGAACAAATTTGTCGGAGATCAGTAATCTAGTGCTTCCCTTAAGTGCTGACTTGACACCAGTGTCCTTCCCTTTTCCCCCGCTGGTCAGTGTAACTGCTAGGCATGAGTGCGGAGGCTACTGCCTTTCAAAGGGTATGAAGGTTGCTTTCAACGTCACTCAGGGCGAGAAGGCCAGCTGAACTGAAGTAAAGTGTGCTATTTGGTAAGTCATTTACTTCACTAATCTCAGGCTTACGAACCTTTTGACAATTTTTCCGTGTTCCAGTGGTCAAAGCTCGAAAGTTTAAGCTTCGAGTCTGCGCAGGGACAAAAGGCATCTGAAGTGAAATGCCTTGTGGAGCCTCAAGAGGCCATGTATCATGGTCCGGGTGACCTGAAGTTGGGAAGCTGACATGGTGGGTTTGGTACCACTTTAATCGAAGGAAGTTTAGAAGTCTAACTTCCAACAATATGGAGAGTTGAAACGCAGAGTAGAGAAGTCAAGTCAGTTAGTCAACTAGCTAATTAGTCAATCAATCAGGAAATCAATTAGACACTTTGTCAATTAATCCGTCAACTGATTAGACAGTTGGTCAGTTGGCTAGCTATATAATATAGTCAGTTAGTCCGTTCGTCAGGTAGTCAATTATACTCAGTTAGTCAGTTAGTGAATCAGACAGTCAGTAAGTCAATTAGTGAGTTCGTTTGTCAATTAGTCAATTAGTCAGTACGTCAGTTTTAGACAGTTGGACAGTTTGTCAGTGTTTCTGCTTTGTCATCCGTGATTCAGACAACCAATCTCTCCTATATGTTTCCTATTCTTGAAACTTCCGCCACCGCCTGCGGTACTACTGGTATATGAGTGAAGTTACTAAAGTCAAGTTTTTTGCTTCCTGTGGTACGGGATCTCTCTATGGGCATACGTCTGTGAAGATCCAGCAAAATGGTCTGAAATTCTCATGTCAGGGAATCGACCATTTCACGGTTAGAGCGAGCGATATTCTTGAAAGAATCCATCGATTCCCCTTGGGCTTGGAGTGCCGATGCCGATTTGTGTCAAGAGAAATCTGGCGCTTCCCATTTTTTGCCTGAAATACACCACTTTGGAAGCACAACTCTGTCAGATTCAATATTCAGGACAGATGAGATGGAGTAGAATTCTCTTTGAAGCCAAAATAAACAAAAGATAACAAAAGCATTGGGGCGCAAGAGAATGTTCCTTTTCGGCCACCCTCACCGAGGTGAAATCAAGTCGTTCAACCCGTACACCGGGTATGGCTTCATCATTTCCAAGGTTCCGGACAAGAAAACCTCACTCCTGATGGATTTCTTTTTTGGGAGGTGATAGGGTTTTGGTCATAGTTTTTTGTGGATGAGTTGTGGATGCCAAACTTCTATTGCAGATTCTTTGGGTGATGCTCTTGTCCATGATGGGCATGAACATATTATTAAGACTCAGGGTCGTTTGACAGCCACATGGAACTCCAAACATGTTGCATGCCACAGGCCTTCGCTGGGAAGGATGTATTTCTTCACAGGACTCAAATCCCGGGCGGTTTCGCTCTGGGGCTACCTGTGCTACCCGAAGCTTTGGTCTAACATCCAAGGTTTCAAGATTGGCCCAACAAACACCTGCAAGACGTAAGACGATTGGTATCTTTTCCAACAAAAATAATGTCCAAACACAATGGGATCCTGTAGGAATCACCTTGGTACCTCAGGCCTTTCTGCGACAAACGTTCAGCTGCTTGGGGCCGCTGGAAATCTGCACCTTTGGCATAAAATAAGAGGTATTGCTGCTGTTACTACTGGCATGTCTGGGGATGTTTGTGGTCAATCAGATTTAGAGAAAATCTAAGTCAGATGATATTTTCAGACTTTGGACTAAGTGTGGTCAGAAGTTGTCCCTTTCTTTGGAGCCAAGGCCAAAAGTCAAGAAGAGGTCGTCATGCAGCGGTCTGCCGCAAGGGGTCGCACAGGCGGTGACCCGCGACCCCTTCAGGTCCCAATAGTTTGGTTAAAAAAAAGCGCGACTCAGGAAAGGGCGGGGGTTGCTGAGCAACTAGCAAGGGGTTGATAGTGGTTTATTTTCCAACTTACCCCCCGAACACAAACATGACAAGGGAAAAACATCAATTCTGATAGGAGATACATCTTCATTCATGGTTGTTTCTCCATTGTGATGTTAGTTTTCGGGGTACTATTTTACTGACTTTTCATAGTTATCCACCCTGAGCCGCTGAGCCACCACGAATACCCCCCGAGAACTGGAGGATTTTTGGAATGATTACAAAATGAATTAGTTGATTTGGCAGATGGCCACCCTGGATGAATAAACCCCTGAAATGAACGATTTGTTCTTGGAAAAGGGACAATTTCAAAAGGAAAGGATCATCTTATAACCATCATGTTTGAGGGGCGAGCTGTTGGTTTTTCGGGGGAGTATCCTTAAAACAGGTGACTGAAAAACCCTCTGATCAAATCTAAGTTAAAATCCGAGCGGCGCTGTTGTGATCGAACAAAAAACCGAGATGAAGTGGTGATGTTGACGGATGCAGATTATCCAGGTCAGGGTTTTTAGATATTTTTATGTTCACCCTTATTTGGGGAAATCACCTTATTTGATGACTAATATGCTTCCCTTACCAATTCCGCAGCAATTTGTAGCTGAGCACAGAACCTGGACGTCCTGAGACGTAAGCTTTGGAAGTCAGCGCCTTGTCCCATTGAAGAAAAAATTGATCCTTCTTTTCCAAAGGCTCGCCAGTCACAAAGCGATACCCAAAGCGATAGCGAAGCGATACCGAATACCCTTCTTGCAATGAAATGCTCATGAAGCCATCCTGCCCCACAAGGCTTCCTTCTTGTAGAGTTCCAGCTGTGGACGCGTAAGAAAAGATCTCCTGATGTCCGCCACACATGGCCTGCATTGAGCAAGAACCCGTAATCATAATATGAACGGGCAATGTTGAACACAGGCAATTGCAATATATATATATATATAGGTTATATACAGGCCGTCACATCACGTCACGTCACGTCAGGACGTCAGGCCGCTGTGGACAAGGAGGCCGTCACGTCACGTCACGTCACGTCAGGACATCACACGCGCCGCCATGGACAAGGAGGCCGTCCGCGCCACGTCGACGTCAGGCACCGCCGGACAGGCGCCCCCAGAGCGGACCATGCATCCTGTGTGGAGTTGATCAGACTTGTCACAGGCACCAAGTTGTGGAGTTGAGGCTCCAAAAGAGGTTTCTGTGTTTTCCCGAGTACTGAGGAGAGTCACCATAGGGTCTTTGATCTTTTCATTTCGGAATCTTGGTGGTTTTCAGGGGAAGAACCACCCGCATTGTCACGTGAGGCGCCAGTGGATTTGCGTGATGTGAACGGGTTGCCGACGCCGATGAAGTTCCTTGCATGGATTTGGTGGATTTTTTGCTTGGATTTGGTGGATTTGGGGGGAAGCAATTTCCATAGGATCAGTACCATCCAGCCGATTCTCGTGGGATCAATGTAGGTATGGATCCTCCAGAAGAAATATCCAAAACAATCTCCCAAAAACATGTGAAGATGACAAAATTTGAACCTCATTTTTTTTCTTGGTGGTTCTGAGGCGTGCTATTCTGAATGACGCTGTGAGGCAGCAAAGAAGAAAGAAGAAACCTTGGAGTATCCTACGCTTCTGAAGGCTCCTTGATACCTTGAAAAGCTAAAGGCAAACCACTAGGAAAGGCGACGCTCCACCCCAAAAGGTTTTAGTAAATTGTATTTGAGAATTTCAAGGGAACCCCCTCAATGGTAATATATGAAAAATGATTCTTAAGGGAACCACCTCAAGGGTAATATTCCAAATATGATTTTTATAAGGAAACCCCCTCAATGGTAATATATGAAAAACGATTCTTAAGGGAACCCCCTCAAGGGTAATATATGAAATATGATTTTTATAAGGGAACCCCCTCAAGATTTTAAGTGTAAGATAGGTTTGTCCATGTTGTTGTTGGCATGTTTGTTTTGCATGGGAACTTTTTGTTGCTGGGGCATGTGAACTTTTTGTTTTCCTGCAAGTATTTTTGGTTCAAATCAGTTTTTTTCAACAGACCCTTGTCAAAAGGTTTTTTGCCCTGCTACCGAGCAGAGGCGCAATAACCCTTGTCAAAAAGGATACCCCACAAGGGTAGCCCTTGACAAAACAGGCATGGGTGGTCAAGGAGGAGGAAAAAAGGAGGAAAAGGAAATGGAGTAGGAGGAAAGGGATCCTTGGCACAAGGATCAACAGAAGCCTTCGCAAAAGGATCAACAGAAGGAGAAGGAAAAGGATCTTTGGCAAAAGGATCAACAGAAGGAGAAGGAGATGGAGTCAACAATGATGGCTGGGCTTGGGGTGTCAACAACAAGCACAGGCCTGCTGGCAGTGGCACTGTTGTGAGCGCCGCGCGTTGTAAATGACGTTTCATATGAGAGCAGGATCAATCATGACACTCCTTTTGCGTCGCAGGCGCAGTATTTGGTGAGGTTGCAGGGTGATGGCTGTCGCTCCGCGCAATGTAAATGACGTTTATATGTAAGCAGGATCAATCATGACATTCCAATTGCGTGGCAGGCGCAATATTTGGTGAGGTGTGAGGGTGATGCCTGTTGCTCCCGCTATTGTAAATGACGCTTCATACGTGAGCAGGATCAATCATGACATTCCTTTTGCGTGGCAGGCGCAGTATTTGGTGAGGCGTGAGGGTGATGCCTGTTGCTCCGCGCATTGTAAATGAGGTTTCATATATGAGCAGGACCAATCATGACATTCATTTTGCGTGGCAGGGGTAGTATTTGGTGAGGTGTGAGGGCGATGCCTGTTGCTGTGCGCAATGTAAATGACGTTTCAAAGTAGTACCGGAGTAGTACTTTGTAGTACAGAGTAGTGCTTTGTAGTTCTGGAGTAGTGGAGTAGTACTTTGTAGTACTGGAATAGCACTTTGTGGAACTTTGTAGCGCTGGAGTAGGACTTTGTAGCACAGAGTAGCACTTTGTAGTACTTTGTAGTACTGTAGTACAGAGTAGTATTGGAGTAGTACTGGAGTAGTACTGGAGTAGGGCTTTGTAGTACAGAGTAGTATTGGAGTAGTACTGGAGTAGTACTTTGTAGTACAGAGTAGTACTGGACTAGTACGTTGTAGTACAGAGTAGTATCGGAGTAGTACTGGAGTAGTACTGGAGTCGTACTTTCTAGTACAGAGTAGTACTGGAGTAGTACTTTGTAGTACGGGGTTGTACTGGAGTAGTCCTTTGTATTCTGGAGTCGTACTTTGTAGTACAGAGGAGTTGCCTAGAGAATAATGGAGTTTTAAGCTCATAACATTCCATCCCATTGCAGGGCACAACAGATGACAGCTCTTCACGTGAGCGCACATAACATGACATTCCATTGCACCACGTGACATGACACAACACAAGCAATCGCATCGCATCAAATGACATCACCAGCACATCAAGTGACGTGACATGACATGCCACGTCGCAACTAACCACAGTAGCTCACCCCATGTCACCTCACAACCAAGCACATTGCTTCATCTCACGCAAGCAAGCAACTTCATAACATCAAAACAGGTCACATCACCATGGAACAGCAGAAGACTCGTTCACAGCAAAGAACTGGTGTGGGCATCGCGCTGGTCGGTCGCGTTGCGCGCATTCTAAAGGCAAATTCTTTCTTTNTAATATATATATATATTTAAATGTATGTATATATATATATATATATTTTTTATTTTTAAAAAGGTGTATATGGGGTTGATTATGAAAGGTACCATCCCAAAGGTACCAACATATGTTTCTATGACTATACCCTAGAGATCCGATGGCTCACCGAACGTCATAGGATGGGGTTTCGGGGTGTCCAATCATCGAAATTTTCAACGCAATGTATTTAGAGTCCATGTTGCACCATTCTCAGTTTCGGTGAGCCATGGGGTCCCTAGGGTTGAACCTTCACATCCCAGAAAAACCTAAGAAAAATGGCTGGGAAATGATAAATGATGAACACCTACTTAATAAACATGTGAATAAATGCCAACCCTTCCTGAAATTAACAGCAAAAGCTCGGCAAATGGATAGTTGGAAGATGACGTGTCCTTTTGGGAAAGCATGTTTTCTGGGGGCGAACTGTTAGTTTAAGGGAGGGTAATGTTTAAAATCGTAACATGGCAAACCATCTGCAGTCTTAAGACATTGGACATCTCTTTTTGTAATTGTCTTTGCTTCAGTGTAAGGTGAATTAATGATGCTGTTGATTCAGAATTGTCCTGTTTTTGCGTTTACAGGGGTTATGCTTATGGTACTGCAAGGGGGAGTAGTTGTATTCATTCCTTCCTTCCTTCCTTCCTTCCTTCCTTTCTTCATTCCTTCATTCCTTCATTCATTCATCCATTCCTTCCTTCCTTCCTTCCTTCCTTCCTTCCTTCCTTCATTCCTTCATTCCTGCATTCCTGGCGATGTCACGGATTCCACTCAGAGCATTGCCAGCCAATTTTGACAAAGCATTGTATGAGACTTATCGTATCCAAGTGGTTGGGATTGCCATTGAAGATTGGTGGGCTACTGCTGGATTGATTTATGGATACCTTGATTCCTCATTCCTTCCTTCCTTCCTTTTTTCGTTCCTTCCTTCCTTCCTTCCTTTTCGTTCCTTCCTTCCTTCCTTCCTTCCTCTCTCTCTCTCTCTCTCTCTCTCTCTCANTCCTTCCTTCCTTCCTTCCTTCGTTCCTTCGTTCCTTCATTCCTTCATTCTTTCATTCTTTCATTCTTTCATTCTTTCATTTATTCATTTATTCATTCCTTCCTTCTTTCCTTCTTTCCTTCTTTCCTTCTTTCCTTCTTTCCTTCATTCATTCATTCATTCATTCATTCATTCATTCATTCATTCATTCATTCATTCATTCATTGTGAATCATTATGTCGTTTACCCGGGATCTTCCAACTTCCCTCAACAAGTTCGAGGCAACTTTTGATGCGAGCTATGCGAGTTATCCCATGCCAAGTCCGGGCAGTCTTCAGCGATGGCGGGAAGTTGACGGAAGACTTGGACTTGTTCAGTTAAGTTGGTGACTTTTTGTTGGATCCTACCATTGGATTCATCACCATTGTTTTCACCACCATTTGGGAGAATACGTTTGGAATTTTTTCGAAGCATTTGAACATGCAAATCCAGGGATATCTAATGCAAAGCTGCAACAATATGCAAAAGTGATGAAAGGAGCTACCATTATATATTTCCTCCTTCAATATGCCGTAAGCAACCTGAAAGGGTTGTTGGATATTTACTAGGTGCCAGAAGAAATCGCCAGGGGGCAATTGGATGGAGTTCCAGTCATCCAATGTCTTTGGGGCGATTTTACGATAGATTGGTGTTGTTGGTGAAGAAAAAAGTTTTAAACAATTAAAAACGAAATTTATCAACAACCAGCAAAAAAAAACATAGTTTTCATTTGTGTTTATTAGAGATATCTCAGTCTCAAAAAGAGGTCCTGGGAATCGATCCTTCCCCCCGCGCCACACAGCCCCTGACATTGGTCGCCGTGATTTTCCGGGGGCTTCACCAAGGTCACTTCAGCCGGACTCTGCCGTCCAGCATCCAAGATGAAGGACGGACTCTGCAGCGTTGTTTTCGATTTTTTTGTTGCACAAACAAAGTGGGCTGCCCAATGCAATTTGCAGCTGGTTGGGTGGGGTGTGGTTGGTTTTATGTTGGATTGATTTGTTGGTTAGGGTTGTTGGTTGGGTTGGTTTGCTCCACTTGGGGCAGTTGCTATATAGGTGGTGATTTGTTTGAAAGATGTTTGCTAATATTCACCTCCTAGTCAGGGAAGACTTCCAATTTGAGTGCAAGTTTTATTTGAGTTGAAACATGGGGTCATTAAATACATGGGACCCATTCTGGGGGGGTCAAGCAATGCCAGTATAAGGTATATTTGAGGGATTTCACTTTAGTGTATTGTTTGGGTTGGTGTCATATTTTCATGAGTCCTGTGAAACCACCAAGTAGGTTAGGTGCATTGGATACTGCAAGGCGGGCCCCTACGATCGTTAGAAATGGTGTTAAATAACTCCTGTAAATGGCCGTAAAAAAATGGATTTGCCTGGGGGTATTTAATTCACCCCGAAAATTCAGTGGACTTCTTTGGGCCCCTACTGAAATAACTGGTGACTTTGGGCCCACCTTGTAATGGACAGCTATAATGCATGTCCGGAATCACGTGTTGGCTGACGGCCTTGAGGTTTCGTAGATAGTGTTTCCTCAAAAATCGAACGACCGCCATGTGTATAACATAATGTTGATGGAAGAAATCCGGCTGGCCAGTTGTGGTTGGTAGTTAATCCCATTTTTTACAAGGTTTTTTTTTCTATATATCTTATATCTCGAAATATATCTGTGTTTCCTTGTTGGACAACGAGTTTCCATTTTGATGGTATACTTTGCCAGAAGAACCAGCTTGTGTTGCAAGAGTAACTTAATGGGTCCTTGTTTTCACATAGTTGTTTTTTTTGCCTTCATCCGGATCCTTACGACGAAGCCAGTTGATGCGCCAGTTGCATTTTTGCAAGTTTCCAGGATTCCATGTTTGGATTGAAGTTATACAGCGACGTTTGTAAGATCTTTGGAACATCACCGCATCACCGGTGATGTGTTGTTCCATTCAAGATGTTGTGAACAGACCTTTAAATATCTCGGAAAGGCGAGCACGTTGAATGAAATCTTCATATATGACAGGTTGGAGCATGTTTTCAAAAGTTTGTTGGTATTTTTTTACATTTAATTAAAGATATTCAAACATGCTAGTTGAAGATCAAATGGTTGCCTTACTCAGACCTTTCAGGATTGCAACACACCACCAGCATGGGTTTGGATAGTCTCAGTTTAGGCGCAGTCTTTTCACACGGTGTTTTGCAAGGGGGGGCCCGTGTGGAAGTGTGACCCATTTTCACGGTTCTTCCTTGTGCTTTACAAGGTGGGCCAGATCTACCAGTTGTAAATAGGGTTATAACTCCACTTATAGGGGTTAGTTACCTGACCCCAATTTTGCAATTTATTTTCGGCCATTTATTTTCGGGTAACTTACACCATTCATAGGGCTGGATCTGGTGCCCCGCCTTCTAGGACCAATTGAAATGGTTGTTTCCTGGTGTGGTTTAAAGGAACCTCTGAAAAATCATGGCTTGGCTGTACGTTTGCACATTATGATATGTGTTTCAGGTACTTTTTGTTTGTGAAAGTTCGACATGGTTTGGGATAATAGTGGTTTGAATATCATCGTGAATGAACATGTTCATAGTATAGTAATTGTGTTTACATATCAAAGACCTTTCAAAATTTCTTGGAAGAATTACCTTTGTTTGTTTAAGGTGTTGTTTTAAAAACATTCTACCATAGTAAATCTCCATGTTTTAAACTACCATTTGGGGAAAAACAATATGTTGGTTGTTGTTTCCAAACATTCTTATGAAAAATCCAAGTCATTCAAGGTGAGATCATCCAATTTGACTGATTCTATAGATCTTTGATTTGGGGTGCTTCAACCACCAGCTACAGCTAGGGTTGGTGGACAGTACCTATCTAGGAATACCGGAAATATCATTTCAGAAACCAATGCTGACTGGTCAACCTACCCCCCCGTAACGTAAGTATCCTCCTGAAAAAATCCGTTTAATATGTGGCCGTTAGGCAAACCAAGGGGTTGTCATAAGGCCTTCTGAAGGGAAACCAATGGATAATAGGGATCATGATCATGATTTACCATAAATCCCCTCGTATTTCCCCACGTAACTGGGTAGTGTAATTCCCCTATATACCCTAAACAACCGGAGCCCCTTTTTCTCATTGCTCAATGGACAATAGATCTCTAGGGCTCCTCATTTTGAGATGCATGGAATGGGTGGTGCTTCAATTTCTCACACCTTGGGACCTTGTGCCAATCGAGAAATTGGCTCATTCCATGGAAGTAGTGACCGGTTGGTGCCCCTGGTTATTTACTGTATATAATAGGGGATGAACAGCTACACACTGAATATAGGGAGTATAAGTACCTTTTTGTTTAAAGGATTCCTTATGAAAGAACCAGGGATTTCATGGTTCATGTCAGCCAAGGGTCTTGCACGTTGCTCAGCCACCAGCATAGAAGTGACCCTTGTAAAATGTGTACAGGACAGATCCATGAGACAAATGATTGGAGCAATAGAGATATTGTTGGCATGTGTTCTTTCATTATTACAGCCACTGTTTCTTTAAAAATACGGTACGTACTTCACACAAAGGTATGAAATATATAAGATATGCATACATATCTATACGGTATATACATATATTTGCAGTATAGGAAGCTTCTCAAAAAAATATACCGGAATAATATTGCAAAGTACTGGACGAAAACCATCATTTTCAACAAGAAAGCTTTTTGTTGCCAGGTGCCGGAAGCAGAAACTATGGGATTCCGGGCATGGGTCCCGATGCTCCGGGAGGTTCCCATGGGGGCAAACGTTGCCCTCATCCGAACATGTCCTGAGAAGGCATATATATGTGGACAGCCTCCGTTAAAACATATTAAAAAAAACACAGTTCAAGCTCAATATTTGCCAAAGAATATTTGTTTTGGTTTTAAGTACTTTCGGGGAGGTCTACAATGAATGCTAGACCCCCTCCATGTTTTCTAGGGATGAAGCAACTTCCCGTGAAATGGGTGGCTCCCCCCGACTGTGAGCTCCCACCAGAATTTCATTGGGATGGGATATTCAAGCTGTTTGTTCATTTCTCCAGTTGATTTTTCTGAGAAGTTTCCAACCATTATGTTTTTATGTCACCTAGTGTATACAATGTATTGTATTGCATCGATACTGCACAAGCAAAATAAACATTGTGTAGTTTCGGGGGGGTCTATGTAAGTCAATTAAACTAGAAAGGAAGTCTTGAGGTTTTTCCATGTTTTTCCAAACAAAGTATGTTCAGCAGGTTCTTTTTCTTTCCCAGATGCTCAATGTATGGCCTATATACCTACATTACTTACATTTGGGTAGTTTTGGGAGTAGTTTTGTAGGTAAATAGACCAGTCCCATTGAGCATTTGGGTCCCTCAATGGAGGTTTGAAGTTCAGCTTTTTATGAAAGGAACCACCCGGGAACGTTGAGAAGCATCCTTGAAGCTTGAATCCAAACCATTGCAGGACATACAGACGGTTCGACCTTTTATAGTAGATGACCCACCTTGCAAGGTACAAAAGGTTTCTGCCCCGAAACGGATCGTTATAAGAATGGAGTATTTGTTTTATAGGGGCCGCCCAAAAACTATTTCACTTCAGAAAGACGGCATTCAAAGGATTTCATCCATGAAGCGCATCTACCCGCAGTTGGATCGGCTGTGCTGCCTCCCACAATCGGCATTCCATATGTAGCAAATCTAGCTGAAAAAATATAGCTGCAAAACGAAAACGTGAAACGTTTTTACGGGACTTTCTACAGTATATTGTATTCGGTTGTCTCGACTGCCTCTGTCCCTTGGCTTTTTCTGATGGGCGAATCTGCCCGGGACTTACCCAAGCAAAAACATGTTTCCACTGCTTCCTGCAGGTGCTATGGGAAGTAGAGCTTATGGAATTCCTGGTTTGGGTCTTGATGTTTCAGGTGCTTTATTTGTTTTTTTTTGGGGGGGGGCTATGGGATGGGGAGGACGGATGATTTTTGGGGAGGTGCGTTTGATCATGACGAAGCTTTACAATTCCGAGCGGAATATCGAAAGGACCAGGATATGTTGATCACGACAACTAGTGAATATGTTTGCCAAGTAATAGGGAAAGTGAAGAGAAGGAATATGAAGAAACATGTTCAGGCAATGTTGCAAGGTGGGCCCAAATGCCAGTTGTAAGTGGGGTGAAACAAGCCCACTTTTCGGGGTGAAACAACGCCAGTTACCTATTTATGTTCGGCCATTTGTAGGGACAGTGGTTGTTTGTTTTTTTCGGGGGGGGGTTACCCTCCCTGAAGCTAACATAGCACCTGCCAGGAAGCCATCCCAAAAGGAACTGGTCTTCCAACCATCCATTTTCAATCATTTTCAGGTGCTATGTCAGTTTCAGGGAGAGCATACTGTCCACTTATATGGGTGTTTCCGTAAATAGTGGTACCCCCAAATCATCCATTTTAAGGTTTTCCATTATAAACCATCCATTTTGGGGTACCCCTATTTTTGGAAACCCCCATATGGTGATGATAATAAGCCTTGATAAAGGCCATAAATACACCAATCAATGGTAACGGGAGTGGCAGAGCCGGGTCTGTGATTCACACTGCTGGTTTTCAAGGTTGCTGTTTGGCGCGGTGTTTTTTTTGGGGATCGAACCCTAGATATTTGCAATTATAACATGTCTAGGAGATGACTGGCCCCACAATTGTAGGACCTCAAGTTGTTCCTTGGTATTCTGTAGGTTTCGTAAGGGGGGGGTCTTCAAGGGGAGGTGGTAACTGGGGAACCCTAAGAATTCTGTCAGCGAAGATTGGGGAACCTTAGGGAAGATGAGGGGGAGTCACCACCCCAAAAGAAAATATAGAAAAAAACCCAAAATATTTCCGCACCCAATTTTTATTCATCAAAACCCTTGAATCATGTTTTTTGGTTTCATAAGTTCACCATCTCACAGATCGCATCCCATGAAAATGTAGGTGGTGTCGGAAGCACCTATGGAATCAATGATGTTCCATGCACGTTTCGCAGCTGCCAATGGTTTCCAAGTGTTTAAGGATGAAGCGACATGAAAAGTGAAATCAATTGAAATCATGGGATCTTCATAAACCTTGGTGCTTCTTGAGAAGCAAATGAGACACCTAAGATGACCATGTTTCATACTAAATCACATATGATTCAATTTGTTTGGGGGGCTTTGGTACCTACCCAATAAGGTTCTAAATCGAAATCGCTTGTGGCTCAAGAAATATTTCTCCTTTCAAAGGCAACATTCAGTATAGTTAGGTTCCAGCTCGTTAGGATGAAATGAATTTCGATGACTACAATATATCGGCTTCATGAAGAATTCCTGGTTTGATTGGGTTTTTCGAATCATGAAATACAGATTTACCAAGGCCGGCCTGCACAGCTCCATTGTATCAACGAAATACCTTGAGTGAACTGATGGATCATGCAGCTGATAACATGTGATACTTGGATGATCACATAGGCCTGTTCGTCCCACGGATGCTATGGAATGACAATTCGTTGCCACCATCCAGGTGTTGGATCCATGAAACCTTTCGAAGTTGATACTGGAGGTCTGGTCCGGTCAGTTTGGCCTTTTTTTGTCAAGCCTTCCAAAAAGGGGTGTTTTTTTTTCAGAGTTGAAGGATGTCGAAGGTAAGGTTTCTGATGAGTTTTTTGTGTTGGGAATTTCTGCAAAAGATCAAAATTGTAAGTTTAAGTCAAATTTATACTTGGTATACTGCAAGGTGTGCCCCTACTCGTTGTAAGTAGGGTTATGGCTCCACTTAGTAGGGCCAACCTTGTTTACCTCGATCACTAGGGAAATGATCCAACTTGATTTGCGGATATTTTTCAAAATGGGTTGGTTCCACCACCAAAACTAGCATACTTCAGAACAAGGGCTATAGATAATATTTTGAAGTGGAGAGGTGTTTTAGTATTTTCCATAATTCAGCATGATGGTCACCTATTAAAGTGAGTTTGTTGATTTTTTTGGGAGTTGTGCCATCTACTTTCACCCTCATGGCCACCTACTAAACTCTGGTCCTTGAAAAGATAGTCTATCTTTCTGGCGGAGCTCACAGATTTAGGATTCGGGAGTCCTCCTTCAAAAAGTCACATCAAAGCTGTTTGAATGTGTAATCTTTGGCGTATTTTCCAATCAATCTTTAAGTTGTGCCACTTTCACTTAACCTTTGAAAACTCCAAATCTATACAATCTAATCTAAACTATCTAAGTCGCATGGGGGTAGTTCCGCCCACTGGGCCGGCTGGCAGATTGATGGCAGGTGCCACGGGAAGTAGAGCTTTTTCAACTCCTGGAGTGGCTCTTGATGCTCCAGGTGCATCATGGGCCCCCTCGATGTACCAATCAATGCCCTGACCTCGGGGGAAGTGATGCTTTCGCTTCGCCACCATCATTTTCCAGGAAAACTACCTACTTATTTCTGACATTTGAGGGGGGTTGTGTGGATGGGGGGGTTACGTTGTCCAGGCGGTGGTTTGAAACATGTTTTGTCATTTTTACCCCTACCTGGGGAGATGATCCAATATTTTCTAAATGGGTTGAAATCGCCAACTAGTTGTGAACCGCCCCTGTTTTCCTGCTTGTTGCGGCTTGGATTGGAGGGTCCGGGTCATGGCAACATGTTCACCCCCGGAAAGACCACCTGACCAGTGACTGAAACTGAGGGTTGTTTAGAGGTAGATGTTGGATACTACTACATAGTTCGAGGGGGGAACATAACGAACCTATACCCATAGGATCCATGTGACGATTGAAATATATATATATATACCGATCCGCCGATCCATGAATGTTTGATTTGTTATAGGTAAATTGATATAGGTAAATCTACCATCGTCCCATGGATCATATGCAATACAATCAAATGTAACGAGGGTTTTGAACACGGCTAGCCCTGCTTCCAGAACGGGAATCCCAGCAGAATTTGGACATGAAAGCGCTGAAAATAATTTCCCTCAATTTCTGGCTTGAAATTCTGGCAAGAAATGAAAAGCTGGTACCCTTAGGATGGTACCCTAGCTGTTTAACACCCCAAGGAGCCCTTTAAAAGGGAATATACCCAAAAACATACCCTCTATGTAATATAAGGTATATATATATACATATATGGGGTTGATTATTAAAGGTAACATCCCAAGTGTACGAACATTTTTCCTATGACTTTATATATACACTTTCACAATATTATTAGATACTATTTTCTTAATCTGAGAATTGTCTTGAAAAGAATATCTCAAGGCGGTGAATTATGCCTTCTTCAGGTCTGACAAGAAGTATCCATACATAGAAAAACATGGTTATAGGGGCCAATCCAACCATTTCCCATATGATTTGGGTTGGTACTCCAGATGAGCTGAACTAATTTGGAGCACCTCGGATGTGAAGAAACTAAACCAATAGGTTTCAGCCACTAGCCTAGTATACCGGTGGGCCCCTTTATAAACCGGGTGAACTATAACCTTTAAATGGCCGAAAAGAACTGGGCAACTGTGGTTAGTTCACCCCTTAATAAGTGGACTTATTCTCCCCCCCTACTTGTAACTGGTGCCGGGGCTCACCTAAAATAGACGTTTATCACACCCAGCCAGGTGCCAGCAGATATGGTATGTCGGGCATGGCTCTTGAAGGACCAGGTGCCCAGCTCAGGGGAACTGCGACTGTTACATGATTTGCAGCCAAGCAACAAGCTGGACACCAATGCTAACTTTTACTGCTGGTTGATGGTTCAGCAATCCGGCTAACCGATTGAGAACAGGGTATTTGATGTATTTGCGAGGTTTTGTGCATGCTAGGTTATTTTGCAGGAATTACTTACATCAGCAAAGTATGATGACTTTGGTATTTTTTTGTGCCTCAATACGAAATTCATGGTAAGACTTAAGACAATCCTGGCAATTTGTCGAATCCTGGAAGATCAACCGGTCAACCCATAGTATAGGTTACACTCCGGTCCGGTAAACTAACATAGCAATGGAAAATGGACCCTTTGAAGATGTATTTCCTATTGAAAATGGTGATTTTCCATTGCTATGTTAGTTTACTAGACGGTATCCCTTTTCAGTAGGGTGAAATATTCCCAGACCCTGTCTTACTGATTCCACCCTGAATGCACCTCTATAAAGTTATTTTTTGGGTGTCCCCGACGATATCAGTGAAAAGAGAATTTTGGGAAACAAAAATACATCCAGTTTACATCAACTGATTTTTAGTGATTGAATACTCACATAAATCAACTAATATGAATGGCAAATTGGTTGTTTGGGGGTTGGTGCTTTTGGATTCAAATCCGGGTACCCCTAAATAACAATCCCAATCCCTTGCATAAAGGGATCTCAAGCACCCAAACCACCAATCTACCATCAGCTGACGACAATCTCCGCGACTCGGCTGAAATGAATACTTCCTGCAGGTGTTGCCGGAAGCAGAGCTTTTTCAACTCCTGTCGGCTTTCTTGATACTCCAGGTGCACGGGATCGAATGGTCGCCAAAAAATTCCGGAAAAACAAACATGGTGAACTACAAGGATGGATGAATTTTGTGCCAAATGTGGATTCTGGTTTGGGATGGGACCAATAGAAATTGTGGCCAGTTTGTATTCGTAGGTCCTGTTTGTTGGGTAAAAAATATTGTGTTTTTTGAGCTACGCCTATTTCAGGCGTGATCTGTTGGTATAGTTGACCTATATAAGCCAACCAAAACATGCGAAAAAAAGATAGTGAGTGATGGAATGCCACTGGACATGAACAGATTCACCGTCCTTTTAGTGATCTTCCATCCTATAAACCAGCATATGAAACCTTGGAATGGTCGAAGTCATGGAATGTGACAATCTGAGCAACGCCAGAACGCCCTCTCAGAGGCTTTTTGGGTGTATTATTTGTGTAAGAAGATCCATCCCCCTAGGATCTATGGGGCTGGTATATTTACCTACATTTGGTTGATTTCTATGGTAAATGTAGGTGAATATACCATACATGGATCCTATGGGATCTAAATCCTAAACTTTCTTTTCGCAAGACCATGCGGATATTTGTTTCCCATCAAATTCTGGATCAATTTTCTCAGAAACAAGGCGCGTAGGATGGGAAAATCACAAAGCTCACTTATAATTTAATATTCCTGGATCTTTCAAGTTTGTGCCTTTTTTTTCACCCGAAAAAAAAAACAGATATATGAAATTGCCCGACCTTCAGATCGATGATTCGATGTGTTGTGAGGTGCCGGAGGGTGTCGGAACAGCAGAGCTTTTGGCGGTCCTGGCAGCATACCTGGCATACCTGGCATCATGGCTGACCCTGCAGGTGCCACTGTTGCTTCATAGTTGTGAAACATGTCACCGAGTCATCGGTGAAGATGACTCGATGACATGTTTTTTTTTCATGAAATGGAAACTAGAAACCCATGTTTGAGCCAATCCGGTTTATATATTTTATATATTTGCTTGAGAAAAACAAACCCTAACAATGTTTGTTTGGAAAAAAACCTGGGATGTAGCTATCACATCTACCCCCTTTCCACTTGCAAATTATGGAGATCACACATGGGCAGCGAGAGTGGAGTTTCGGCAACTCGCATTTTTTAGGATGTAAATATAACCAATCCAAAGAATTTCGTGACGGACGTGGAGTAATGTACATATTGGAGACGGCTGCCTAAACCTTTGGTGCAGAGTGGGGAAAATCGTCATCACTATTAACATGGATTATATATTTAGAATGAAGACTATAAACATCCCTGATTTTTTATTAACATTATTCACCTTCATGGACTCCACTGTGAACCAGTTGTTTTGTTCATGTGTTTTTTGCTCAGGACCCAAAAGGGATATATCAACTACTTATCTTGGACCCACCGTGAGTCATGAGGTGTGTTTTTTTGTTGATCCACGACAAAAGGGTCCTCCTCCAAATGGCCAATATTTTAACATAGCAAATCTTAGGTAGTCCCTAATGAACAACAACAATACGTTGGTTGCCTTGGAGTCACGGTCCCAATGAACGATGTAGCCGGCTAGAAGTTAAACCTCTAGCAAGGGAACTCAGGGTTTGCCTAGTCAACAAAAGTCCAGCTTGGTGTGATTGCAGTTTGGCCAGAATGATGATACAGGTGATGTTCCAGAAATCCAGCGTCCAGCGAAAAAAAGGGGAATATATGTACATGCCCGAAAATAGGGGGCTAGTTGAAGTACAACCTCAACTAGCGACTGGCTGATATCTGAACTGTCAACGCTGGCAAAGTTTTATTTCCTAAAGTGTTGATATCAATCTCCATGACATGCATTTGACTAGATGTGCCGGTGAACATTGCAATCGTGTTCAGCACTTCGGAAGTATCAGTCTCACAAACAGCCCCTTTATTTAAACCAAAAAGTTCATTGAATTACGAAAGAAAAAAGGTAGATTTAGGTTCAGGCCCAAAATAAAGATTGGGAAAACCCCCGTCCTTGGGGGGTTTCCCCAACTTTTTAGTTGTTCTTTTCCTCCCAAGAAAAAAAACCAACAAGTCTGTGGGGGCCGGGCACACCACACCGGCCGAGGTCCGGTGTGTTTCACCTCATTCCCCAAGAGTTAAAAGCACCGGAGTTTTGGGACCTGCCAAACAACCAATGTCTGGTATGCTTTTGTCAAAAAAATATCATACCGGAGTTTCCATGATTTTATGTTGTTTGTTTATTTTTTGTTTACAGTAGTATATCTAAAATATATATATATATATATATATTCGTGAAATTTAGATATACAATACAAAGACTTGATATCTGTTTTATTCATGTACAAATATATATTATATATATATTCGTATTTTGACATTATGAATATGTTTTGTTATAAAACATGTTGTTTTCTATTTCCTTGGCAAATCTTGGTGTTTCTCCCAGACTCTGAAATCCCTTTACAGTTTAGGAGGAGTTTGCATATGACTCATTAAAAGGTGTGTTTTCAAAAGGAGCTTAAGTTTTGCCTTGCATATGTATATATATATATATATATTTGTGCATTCATTAACATATTGTGGGTACGATATAAGGGCCCAACCAACCCTTTTGGGGGCCAGTAGCAAAGCTGCAGTATTTCGCTATTATATAGGTGCTTCAAGCACCACCCATAAATGTGGGTATAATATAGTGTGTATGTACATTTATGTACTTATCATACCATACCGGGACAACCTTATACGGTAGCCATCACATCCACATCCACCAGCCGTCTTCTCGCTAGGTGTTGCAGGAAGCCATCTCTCTTCGAGCCCTGGCATGGCATTTGATGCTCCAGGTGTGGAGTCGGGAAAGGTGAAAAACCCGACCTCCCCAACAAAGAGGCGGCGAAAAAATTCCCCCAAAAAGTAGTGAAAAGTAATGGAATCCTACCCAAAATGGCCGAAACATTCAGGTTAAGGATTTATAAGCAATTGCCCAGAAATATCAAGTATATTTAGATGTTTGGTATTTCTTTCTTCGAATGATAGGAGAGTTGGGACCGTTGCCTATAGTTTCTAGGGACAAACTCGGTGAACTTAAGTTCACTGGCAATAGTATCATCATAACACTGGTGCCTCAGCCTGTTTGCTGTATGCATCTAAATGATGAAACACATCTACACTCAAACTTCATGGTTTTCGGTGCAAACATTGCCATCAGGTGTCATTGGAAGCAGAGCTTTTCCCATGCCTGGTATGGCTCCTGAGCGTCCTGATCCAGGTCATTGATTGCTGCTGTTGGGTGAGTTGTGAAAGTTAACAACAGTTTAAGGTAACAAAAATGGAGGTCCTCACCTACTCGAGCAATATTGAAAGGCCTATGTAAAGGAGTCCTCAACATCCTCAACCCCCTACAACACCCTTGTAAGAACGTACACTTTGGTAATACATTGACAAGGACTGGATTTTGCATCGCTCTGTTAGATTCCCGGAGGGAAACTCATTTTTAGGACATATGATGAGTTGCCCTAGAATCAACAGAGGTTTCTGATTCTGTTACAAGGTGGGTTTAGTAGCAGATATGCCCCAAACCATCTAGTATCCTGTACTTACTAATACTTTTATATTCTCATGGTATTGCTATATGATACCTTAAAAGCCCACCCTTTTTGCTGCTTGAACTGTTCAAATCGTCCAGAAATGGAAGCTTGAACTACAGTTCCCAGTGAGGAGATGCCTTTTCTATTTCAGCTTCACTTGGGAATTTTGACTTGAACCTGATTCCCCCACGGGCAAAACTTTTCCCCAAGGTAAGCTAGCTGGTGGGTATTGAATTTAAGATGTTTTGATATCTTTTGTTTTTTTGTTTTCATTCCATAATCCTTTGGCCAGATACAGCATCAAATTTGGTGAGCAACCTGTCAGATGTGTGGCTCAACCGCCAACTAGCAGCATATTTCATGAAATATCATCCGGATCCTGAAGCAACATGATCCCAATAGTTCCACAGCCGCAAAGAAGACAAACACAAAAAGGTACATGAGCAAGGAAAAAAACATGGTTGGTAGGCTTATATAGGGGAATATACTACCCAGGTATATAAGGATTATAATAAACCATCATAAGGATCCCTATTAACAAACCAGTATAATGGAAAGTGATAAGGGTTTTTGTTCGTGGCTCACATGTGTCAACCACCCTTTTTGTTGGATCAATGTTACTTTTGAGAATCTCCTGCTTACCTTTTTTTCTTTGGTGAGAGAAACCACAAGGTGGGCCCCTACCAGTTCCAAGTAGGGTGAAATAAGTCCTCTGATAGGAACCCCAGTGAAACCCATCCATTTTCATCCATTCCCCTTGAAAAAACCGCATTTATATAGCGATCGGCAACCGGGCCACTTGGCCCGAAGGAAGTGGCTTTACAATTCCTAAGATTGACTTTGCTGACCCAGGCGGGAGGAGATACGGGAAGCCAAAGTGTTTCTTTTGGGGGGGGAAATCACTGGGTACAAGATGGGCCTGAATAAATGGTTCCACTGGGGGTTATTTCACCCCTACAAGTTGATGTGTAGCAACATGTAAAACTTCTACAAAGCCTACCTTGTAGAGAAGGAAGACTCTTTTCATAAAGAATTCTTTCAAACTCAACAAACAAAAACAGCAACTGGAGACCCTTCTTTTGGGTCAACATCCCTGCAGTCAGCAGTCTGACACTCTGCCGCTCCGAAAAAAATAGTGGGCACCAAAAGGAACAGCGAACGTCCTCGAAAACATCATTTTTTTCATGGTTTGCAAGTCTTAGACTTCCAGATTGTATTTCCAATGCACCCGTGGCAAGCATGATTCTGAACCTTCTTTTTCGTCAGGGCGGTGGAATTTGCCTATGACCAACGTGGCTGCAGGTGTGTCACCGTGGAGTCACCGTGTCGTTGCGTGTTGCTTTTGTCGAGTCGTCGAGTGCTTGTTTGGGAGACAGCACGGACATCACCCTCCCCCAACCTTGGGATTTTGTTTGATAGTGCTTCAATTTTTTACCATCCCTTAGGGATCCGATTGCTCACCGAAACGTCAGAGGATGAGGTTTTGGGGTGTACTTCACCACCGAAACGAAACTTAAGGTAATTATTTAGGTTCCATGAAACCATTCTCGTTGGTTTCGGTGAGCAATCGGATCCCCAGGGATGGGATTTGGAAAATCATCTCTATTTTACCTTTCTCCAATTCATTTTTTTCAGCAACTCCAAGCTACAGTATGGCTCAAAAGGTTTTTTGAAATTCATGTGGTTTTGGTGATAGTAGTTTGACTAAGAGGTGTGACCTTGCCCCCATGTCATTCAAATGAAGCTGAAAAAGAGGTGTTTTTGCATGGTGTTTTTTTCAACCAAAAGCCACCTGCAAGCTGATGATGTACCGAACCAAACACATTTTTTTTTCCGGCTTCCAAACTGAGGGTGTTCACCGCGGGAATGGGAGAAAATCATCTGATCAACGCTTTATTTTTTGGGGTTTAATGTTAGTTTTCAGGATAAAAGCTTGTCATTCTTCTTGACTTGCAATTTCAATCAGGAAGCTGGATTTAGACGGAAGGGTACCATCTCAACCTGACCTATAGTATTTTGAAGGCACAACCGTAATGTTAGCTCTTCCATCCTTGGATTTGTGAAAAGTTGGTGATGTTTTTTTACTTTCTGTCATGGTAAATCATCACCATTATTCACCACCATTTTGGAAAATATGTTTGGAACTTGTTCCAAGCATCAAATAAACAACTCTAAGGATGCTATCTATATGGATGTTTCGAAACCATGAAAATTTTGATCCTTTCAATCGCATGGGATTCATTAACCACATCATCCACACCCAGAAGTCAAAGACTACCAAAATATATAAGATGATAGTCCCCAATTTGGGATGATTCAAACTCCCTGCTCAAAAAATAGTGTGAAAACCTATTCTGTTTATGGTCTTTGGACTTTTTAGGGCACAGGTTGGACCTTGATTTCCCAGCAGTTTTCCCAACAGGTTTGGATCTCGGACTCGACCGACCAAACCTACCGGAGGTGAGAGAGATTTTTCGGTGGAGCCGGCGGGTAGATAGAAGGGACATCCTGTAGAAAAGACGTGAGGTACTGTTGATGGACTAAATCCAGCTAACCACCTGAGATCTTAGTAAATAATGGGATAGATTGTACATTACCAACCTATTACCAACCTCAAGTGGTGCAGGATTTTTTTTTCCATCAACAGTATGATAGGGAAACTGAACTCTTTGTTTGGGATCCAGTGTTTTCTGAACAATGACAATTGGAGAGTAAAGTAAAATAAGGCCGGCAATTTCCTTGGGGGGGGGGTGGGCCCCTTTGGATTTCCATGATGCTTGGGAAGTTGGAAGATACATTTTGCTCCAGCCTTTGCTCCAGCCTTTGCCAGCCATCCAAATATTTCGAATGCTGTTTCTACAAGGTTCGAATGTTACTGTTGGTGAAAGAAATCCGGCTAACCACCTGGGATGTACGAAACCCTGTAAATAATGGGATAATCTACATATTCACCTGGTGCAGGATTTCTTCCATCAACAATATCACTTGGTGGTGGAACTTCAGATTCTTTTGAGAAGAAAATCCTCCCCGGATCCTTGGGGAATTTCATGATCCAATTTGATGAGCCAGCATATGTTTCAAACGGGGTGAAACTTCAACCACCAACTACTGCAGTAGGAATCACTTGTTTCACCCATTTTCTCATGGCTCCACTGGATGTTTGATTGTCAAAAGAACATCTCAGAAAGGTGAGAGGGTATTCATTGAACCAGGTTTATATGTGACATGCTCAAAACTAGGTGATGGTTTCAAAGTTTTTTATTTTCATCCCTATTTGGGGAAATGATCCATTTTGACTAATATTTTTCAGATGGGCTGGCACCACCAACTAGTTGAACTTCCCTGTAGATTTCTTTCATGGAGGTATCCAAGATAGATGACAAATCACCCACCGAAAAATCAGCGAGTGAACCAACCCCAAATCTGATATCCGCCCAACTGAAATTTGCAAATTATTTCAGTGGGGGCTTTGGAAGTGTTTTTTTTTTGAATTTGCTTCCAAGAACATTGAAGCATACCTTTTGGAATCATACAAGCCCCCCCAAATTAAAACACATCTCTGTTTAATCTTCTTGTTCGGGCCCTCACTTTCAACCAGCTGGGAACTTCCACATCTTTTGTTACATGGCTCCAGCGGGTGGCGGCAGTGGCAGCTAGTAGTGGTGCCGCTCCACAACAAGAAGTGGTTAGCTGTAGCCCCAAGAAGCCATGGAACCAACAGAGGCGAGGCCCGGAATTGGACGTTAAAAGATGGGTACCTATAACAACCATGTTATATATGTAGGGGACCCAAGATAACTCCATGGGTTTAATGGGGGGGGGGGTGAAAGGAATTTTCACCCCAGGCAAACCCATCTATAAACTCGGCCATTTATAGGGGTTACAGTATTTTTTCCTCAAAATTATTTCACTGGATCCGCGGGCCCAGCTTGTGAGTCATCCAATCTGTTCCCTGATCTTTCAGTCACAACTTTGGATCCGTGAAGTTATGAAAGGTAACCTCACACTTTCACACCCCAAGAAAACCCGGCCCACATATGGAAAACGCTTCAAAACCATGAATGTAGTGGATGTTGGGGTTGGAAGTCCCTAAAACTAACAGCAACAAAAATCTAAAAATTGGACCGGCCCCCAAAATGAAACTATAGTTTTCCAACCTCCAACCATCCATTTTCAGGTTCGAACATATTACTTTCAGGGAGGGTAGGTGTTTGTTTTCGACACATTTTATCGGAAATCAGTAGCGATATGAAGCATGCGCCAGGTTGTTAACCTCACGGGATGAAGGATGATATGTTCGGAGCTGTTGCAGTGCAGGAAATTCATGGACTTCTTTGAAGAAGCAGATTCTTTTCTAGCAAGTCCGTCCCCGCACTGGTGCTTCTCAAGCCGTAACAAGGGTGGGCCCCTATACGATCCTTATGGGGTGATGCATGCCCCTATAAATGGCCGAAAAGGCATCGGTTTAGCTGTGGTTATTTCAGCCCGGAATAAGTGGACTTCTTTGGGCCCCTAGTTATTAACTGGTTGGTATAGGGGCCCAACTTGAATGGAAGGTTACTAGCTGTGTCAACGTTGGCCGCGCAGCGCAGGCAGAGGTGAGCAAAAGCGCGGAAAACGCGGACCATGCGTTCCGCCGCTGTGGACGGCCGAGTGCTGGAAGCCAGGCACCGTTGGTCGACGTCACGTTTGAATAGTGCCTTTCACTCGACAAGTTGGCGTGAAAAGTGAATCTGAAAGATCCTTTAAATTTACACTCCTTCCTATTAAGATAGCAACAGAAAATTTGATGGATTGAACTCTACTTTCCTTTTGGGGAACTTCACTTTCAGGGGCTATGTTAGTTTTACTTTGGGTAGGAGTTATGATTTGAAAAATTAGTTTGAAGTAGTCGACATGAAGCATGTTTGTTTCACTTTAAGGACAACTTGAGTTCTGCCATGGAAAAAAGTGGGAACCAATCGATTTGTGTAGCAACTTGTTTTGAGACACACCCATCGTTGCTCTGACAGGTCTTGCTGGGAGTTTGGAGCCTAGCGTGGGTGAATTTCACCATGGGAAAACACACTAAATCTCCTGGAAAAAAGCTGGAAAAATGGTAAATGTAGTCATGGATCCTACGGATAATCATCCTGGGAGCACAAGAACACATGGCATTTCGTATAGAAATGGGAGCTGCCCGTACGCCGATGTGAAAAAGTCTAGGAAAACATATCAGGGCGGGTTGATTGATGTCAGATATCCCACTATGAAAGGAATGTTGGAAATCCCCCAATGTCATGGAAACCCATTGGTTCACTTGGATTTGTTTAGTTGGCGATGTGTTTACGGATTGTACCATGGGATTCATCACCATGTTTCACCACCATTTGGGCGGAACTTTTCCCAAGCATCTTGTGCAAATCCAAGTGCATTTTGCTCAAAATTTCAGGTCACAAGTTCCGGAAATTCTGCCCCTCCCGCCTTTTTCTTGGTATCGTCAGGCTCAAAACATGGTTTTTTGCTTCCAGCTTTTTGTGGTGTTTCAAATTTAATTGAGGTCATCGTTGGCCTGACCACTGGCATCATTTTGTCGGAGGCCCTTTGGATGATGAGGGGCTGTTTTATATGGCAATTATATGGTTCATAGTTCAGAAATTATAGAAATGTTTCCTTTCACATGGCAAATTCTCACCAAAAGTTTCAGGTACCTAAAATAGAGGTACTGCACCTTATAAGGCTATTTGGGGGGTGGGTTTTGCCTTACATAACCCTTACATACAGATTATATAGGTGAGTACCTCCATTTTAGGTACCTGAAATGTTTGTTGAAATTCCAGCCTGATTGACTGCATGGAGTATTGTTCAACTATAGAGACGTGAATTCAAGTAATGTACTATTGAAGGGATCCTGTTGTTAAGCTTCATGGACTCCACTGGTTTTCCCGTGTTTTGTGAGGACTCAACTAATAACTGTTGATTCTTCAGAAATCTGGAGGTCACCATTTAAAGCTTGCAACCCTGGAAGATTCAAGATTTTGAACCCAAAGCAATGGAGGTTTTGTGGAAGTTTGGAAGCTGATTTTTTCCTTTGAACAAAATGGGTGAAATTTTAGGTTCAACATTTTGATTTCAGAGGTGTATATATATATATATATATAGTGCTTATAATATAATATCACCATGTCATGGTTTCTTATAGCACCCTAACTTCGCACTGGTTGCCTCAGTTCAGTGATCTCATCACTGGAACGAGGTGCATGCACATGAGGATGTCATCAAAGTGCTGGCATTTCCTGGGATCCTTGGCGAATCTCCGAGCCGAACATGGTTGTTGTCCACCTGCAGGATCCTGCAGGTATTACTGGGTTGTGGGGATGCAATTGGAAATTCGATGTTGCAAATGTTTAAGGAAATCACTTTGGTGGGTGAAATATGATGACTGTTTTATATGGAAAGCATTTTACACTACTATCTATTCATATATTTTGACAAGTTTACTGCCTTTTAAATGTATTGCAGTTTCATACTCACTTTGACCTAAAACACCTTCTATCTATTTGGAAGTTACTGAACATCGAGGAGATGTTTATGGCCTGCCACACTGTGTAGGTTACAGGAGCACTGACAAATATCCCATTATACTGTATTAAAATTGTATCATATACAGTACATCCTAGGTGTTTAGCCGGATTTATTCCATCAACAGTATAGTATACCCTCCAGGGAACTAACATATCCCCCAAAAATGGTATTTTGCAGATGATTTTCCATTTCCCAAGGTGGGATATGTTAATTCCCTGGAGGGTATATACTTTATTGATCCAAAGAGAGCAATGAAAGCTTCTGACTTAAAAGCAGTCAGGAAACTCTGGTTAAAAGCGCTGACTTGTGTCGCTGAGCTGAAGACTTGGGGGATGGAATTTGTCAGGGATTTGGCAGTATTTTTTGCTGTTTCCTTTATTATGGGGAACACTTTTACACAGTTTCCAATGTCATGTGGTTAGTAGTTGTGATTCGATATGATTTGATATGATGATTTGATGTTGGTTTGTTCCAAGAGAGGGGCCAACTTGCCTTTGTTGGCTTTCCAACAAAGGTTTCGCCCCTGAAATTTCTCGTGTCCAAGTTTTTTTTGGGTGAACTTCCGAAGGCAAAACATTCCACAATAGGTACAGCACATACCGAATTTAAGTAAACTTGAGTCAAGGACTTAACCTATCATGTTTCATGACAATGATTGCTATGCAGTGGCAAACATGTGTACAATTGATGTCATGCAAAGATAATAGATGGATATCAACACTTATTTGTAGAATCACATTACTGTAGACTGCTGATTAAAAAACTAATGCACCAGTCAATAGGAGGTGTTTTATCTCATATGCATATCCTCTTCATGTCGGGTTTTATACATCTCATCGCCGGAGGTGGTTCCAAGAATCGTGTTTATAGAAAAGATGTTTTACAAGGGCCCGATGAAGGCCTTGTTATTTGGGAGGGGGTACAGTACAAGGTGGGCCCTGGATCCAGTTATAAATGGTGTTTTCACCCCTATAAGTGGCCTTTTTTTATGAGTAACTGGGGTTATTTCACACCGTTAAGCCTTCAAGTGGAGTTATTTTCGGTTTTCTCTACTATTCTCTACTCCACTGGGACATCCAAGTACCTGGCTTGGGGGCCCAGTTTGTAGGGTTTTTTGTTCGTCAATGCTTCACCTTCCCAGGTGGTCTTGCCCATGATCGTTTGTGGTACCTCGGTCCGTATATAACAGACTCACAAGTGGTGATGTGTTGCCAACAAAAATAGGGGGTTGATATCTTGAAACTTGGTGGGGGGGGACCTTGCAATTGGAATAGCACCTTGCAATTGGTTGATGAACTAAACGTGGTGCGTTTTTTGGGATTTGGGGATGGATATTCAAACCTGGGTGGTGGCTTCAAATATTCTTTTGATTTTCACCCCGAAACTTGCAGGAGATGAACCCATTTTGACGGGCATATTTTTTTCAAAGGGGTTCAAACCACCAACTAGTTGAAACTTGGGCGGGGAACCTGAACTTGGATTTGTTTAGTTGGTGATTTTTTTGCGGATTCTACCATGGTATATCACCACCTTTCACCACCATTTGGGGAATATCTTTGTTGTTTTTTTCTCCAACCACCGAACAAGCAAATCGAAGTTCAAAGTTACCAATTGAAGTGCCAAAAACGAAACAACATGTGTCCAAGTCTTTATTGGTGGATTGTGAGGGATCAGGAATCTTTAATTTTGAGAAATCTCCACATGGAATTTGCTACCCCTTTCAAAGCCGGGGCATCGCCCACCAAAAATAATGGTGAACAATAAGGCCGGCCTCAAGAAGGGACAGGGACACTGGTTTAATGACTATATAAACCCCTTCATTTAGGGTTTGAGACATACTACGTTTTTTAGGGTTAGGGGTCCCACACTCAAATATGTTTGAACAATCTCCCCATGTTGGCTGGAAGTTCTACCATGGAGATGTCCACTCGAATCCTCGAGAAGACGCATCACCATGGCTCATTTGTCACAGGCCAAGTTGTTTTTCAACAAAAAGGTCTTATGCAAAAAAGTGCCTTGCAGTTTTCACACCAATAGTAGGACAACCCCCGTCAAAATGGTGTTAAACTATATGTTAAATCATCTCACATCTTATTGAATATTGAATCATATATATTTACATTTAAATTTATATACATGCATAGTATGATAAGTATTGAATTTAACGTCAAAACCATATCATTTTTATCCTTCAACAGATGACCGCTCAAAATGTTTGAAGCCGAGGGATGATTCAATCCATGGCCATGATGCGAGAACTTCCGGGTGCACGCAAAGTGGCCATATGGGTCATAGCGCTCTATGCTTCCACCACCGTCACTTGCGACTTGAGAGCGCCGGAAACAAAGTGGGTTTTCTACCAACCAGTTGTAGGTAGGGGTGAAATAACTCCACTTCATAGGGCAGGTGGTGGGGATCGTTTTTTTTTTGCAAGGGATCCCCGGTGATTTCTTTTGGGGGTGATGAATTTACTGCATGGATTTTGAGGTTGACTTAAAGTCTTGTGTTGCCAACTGTTTGCTTTGGTTGACCAATTTCGATCAAACTTATGCTACTTGCATTGCTGGTTTCAAGGGTTCTTTATTGAAAGGACAAGGGATTTTGTTTGGGGAATGGATGTGCCAAGAAGTCCGTTATGATCCACGACTTGCACTCCTTCCCCCCAAGAGTGTTGGGTTTCGTGAGGTGATAGCAGCAGTGGAGGCCAGGCCATTTGTTGGTGGTGAAGATGATGAAATTTTGTCTGAGAGATGTAATGCCTCCCTGAAACTAACATGGCCATTGAAAATGGATGCTTGGAAGACTTGGATTTGTTTGTGTTGGGTGATTCTTTACGGATTCTACCGTGGGATTCATCACCAACAAACAACCATTTGGGAGAATATCTTTTACCTTTTCCAGGCATCGGACATGCAAATCAAAGGGTTTTTCGTGTGAAATGGTGGATGTCATGTCAGATGTGTGATTTATGGATTTATGGATGAAAGCACCATACAAGGTCGGCTCCTGCCAAGAGCAAAGGCCCCTATAAAAGGCCGAAATCAATGGGTTTGCCTGGGGGTTATTTACCCCTTTCGTAAAGTGGAGGTGGTTTCACCCTACTCCTAACTCGGGCCCGGGGCCCTCCTTGTAGCATCTTAAGATAAAAACCGCGATGGCAGCCCATGGAGCCCAGCGGCAAGCCGATGTTTCCACTAGACTAGTTGGACATTTTACCGACCTTTCAGGGTTATCACTATTAGGTGGTCCCAAAAAAACATGTCACTTTGTTCATGTTCAAACTCATAGGATCCATGTATGGTATATTTAATACCTATATATACATTTAGTTGATTTGTATGTACCAAATGCCATACATGGATGGGTTGGGAATTGTTTGACATTTATTTTTGTTAAAGCTAAAATGCTGAAGCCACCTATAACAAGTAGAAGATCTGGAAACACACCCGAAACAACACAAACAGGGACAACAAATGCATAAGTATGGTTGGATGTTGGAAAACTGCTTAAAACTACTTTCTTTGTGGAATTGGTATGTTTTAGGATTTTTTGTTCTGTTGGGTTTCACAAGTGTGTACACATTTCTTTGTGCAGTCATGTCGTACCTATTCAGGTGTAGGCTGCTAGGCCCTGAGCCAGTAAGGAGGACCGCAAACATGAAGATTTATATAATGGTAAACCAACATGGTGATCAAGAATTTTCAGGCAGATGTGGTGAGTATTTGTAGCCTAACACTTGTGCAAGTCATGCAGCCATCACCACCATTAGCATCTTCATGTTGTTGTTGTTGTTGTTGTTGTTGTTGTTGTTGTTGTTGTTGTTGTTCTCATCATTATCGGTGACTTCTGACAATCCAACCATGTCATTTTTGTTCCAAAAAATCTTACGGCTCAGGGGGCAGTGGTTTCCAAGATGATGCTGGGATCCACCATTACACCGCTGAGCTCTGACATGAAGGTGAGATGATGGAATGAACCATTTATCACCAAACATTTCACGTACCTAAAATGGAGGTACTCACCTATATAAGCTGTATATAAGACTTGAGGGAAAAGCTACCCCCAAAATAGCCTTATAAGGTATCTAGGGGTCTTTCAATAGGTATCTAGGTGGTGAAACTTCAAATATTTTTGATTTCCACCCCGATCCCTGGGGAAATGATCCAAATTGACGATCATATTTTTTCAGATGGGTTGACACCACCCCTATTTTTGTTGGTCTTGATATAGAGGACCTGATATAACCAATGAACTAACAAAACATATGCTTCTTCAGGGTAGATAGGGGATGAAATACTACCCATGTTAAGTGGGGATTATATTTCATAAACCATGAACTAAGGATCCCCACATAAACCATTATAATCATAAACCCTGGTTGGTTGGGTTTTCTTCAGGAAAAAAAATACTACCCAGCTATACAGCGATTGCAACAAACCAGGACTAAACAACCAGTATTTCATGGGAATTTCGTCTCCGAGTTTTTTTTTCGTTTTTTTTAAGGACGTGTTTTGGGGGCTCCTGGCTCCCAGCAAAAGGATGTATAACTGGTGCAGGTTTTTTTGCCATAAACAGGAGGATCAAACCAGATTGCAATATATATATATATAGATATATATGGGTAGGTGGTTGTTTCAGACATATTTGGTGTACTCCCATTTGACATGGCATAAATTTGGGATGAATTGATCCCTGTTATTCATACACGTTGTTTTTTCGTTGAGAGCCGTGAATAAAGACTTCGCGTTGAGTAGACCCCCGGCCCACCTTGTAATACAATTCAGCTTCCCGGAGGCAATTTCCTTTGCGGAAAAAGTTGGTGGTTTTCAACACATGACAAAAAGCATCTAATGCCAAGTGGGGATGTGCCATAGAAAAAAATGATGTTTCAAATATGTTTTCATTTAGGCGTTCTGTTGTTGTGCCACATTTTTTTAGCAACAAAAATTGAACCTTGCATTGTGTTGGGCAGATGATGGCCTCATTGCTCCAAGTTGGGTCGTTTCAGGTTGTGGATCCTGATGTAGCCAAGATGACCATGCTTGACACGGTGGGATCACCTAGACAAATTGGGTGATGGGTGGTTTAGCTGGTGATTTCTTTTACGGATTCTACCATGCTAAATCACCTATGTTTGGAACTTGTTTCAAGCATCAAACAAGCAAATCCAAGATTTTTGGTGTTGTTCCTTGTTGGAATTCAGGTTTTCGGATGCTTTTTATGCTCGTATGTTGGTGGTTGCCAAAACCCTGCTCTATCGTTATCAGTAGCTATAATTACAGTACTTCATTAGAGTTTGAACTCGCTTTCTTTAAATCACTTACAATTTTTAGTTTATCTTTATTAATCATATATGTAGGTTTGAAATTGTCTAATTGATATTAATTGATAGCATCCTTTGGTAAATCTCTAATATGACCACATGAAGCCTTAACTAGATAATTATCACCTAAATATTTTTGTATTTTACTTATTTTCCCGGCGATTCAACAATAACTGATTTAGTGTTATTTTTCTTTGACATTATATTATGATAATATCGTAAATAACCTTTTATATACGATGTTGTTAATTCAACATTTTCACTAATTAAATAGATATCATTAATTTGTGTTTAACGTTATTTATTTGATTTAATTAAATGAAATTATCATTTCTAATAAGAAAACAGATATTACCGTGGCCATTTTGGCTCAAGTTTGGACACTTGATCTAACACAGCGACATAAGCGCTAAGCGATAAAGACAGCCCGACTGGAAAAACAGCAAGGATGTCCGTGATGGAGACCGTTTGGGAGACACGCGAGGAGAACGAGCCCAATGTGGAGCAAGAAGTGTAGCCATTCGCATGCCATTCGCATTGGAAAATCAGCGTCTCGTCGGTGGTATCTCTTGGCCCAATTGGTTTGAGGTTTGATTTGAATACATTTTCAATTGCTTTCAATTGTGCAACTCATGCTTGTTGTTTCTTGTTGTGTTACTTGGGGAAACATTCAACTCAAGAAATGAAGTGAAAGGAAATGAATGGAAATGAAAACCCAGCAAATGAAAGGCAATAAAGGAAGGCCATGAAAGAGAATTAATGGCAATCGTAAGAAATGAATCAAATGGAGGAGGGAATGTTCCAGTTTTGCTGGTGTCGATGAGCCAAAAACCCAAAAGGCACGACTGCACGGAGCAACAGAGCAGCGCTAGCAGCACCAACAACACCACCAAACTGCAACAAATTTATGGAGCTCTCCTAACCAAAGCCATAGTATTCACAGCCTTTGTGTTCTTTTCTTACATCAGGGGTTGACCATGGGACTGTGGCATGTGCAATGGCCTTGGTCGAGAAAAGGGGGTTTGCTGACTGGTGTGTCATCATTCGTTGGCTTGGCAGGGCGTTTTCCTGCCTCTACTGAAGTGCCTCATCTTGTTGATTTTTGCAAATGGATGACTTCAATGTTTATGGGAAACCAGTGTTGCATGTGCAGCACAAGCATCCGCTCAGTTCGTGCTCCAGGAAAGGAAAGGTCGCACTGAAGCGCAAGCAAAAGGGCATCTTCCAGTTGTTGAGAAAGCTCGAGCCAAACGTGGAAAGGGGAAGAAACGACATTTTGTCCAGGACGTGGCAAAACATCTTCCATCGAAAGGAGCTAAAGGTGCCTTTGCCAGGTGGAAAGAAGAAAGGGAAGAAACCACTTCGGCCCCTGAGAGTTTGCAACTCAGCACTGTTCCGAATCAGAAGTGAGGAAAGTTGTTCTTGCTCATGTCGCACATACCGGGGGCGGCTATTTTGAGGGGCCGCCACCTCCAGCAATGCCAAAAGTCTGCAGCTCAGCACCATTCCGAATCGCCGAATCAGCTGAAGTGAGACAAGTTGAGCATTACTAAAAACCGGTCCCGCTGTTGTGAATGATTTTGAAGCCCTTCCAAAAAGTCTGCAGCTCAGCACCATAAGATCAGATACCAAATCGCAAAGAATGCGAGACACAAGAGGATTTCGTATGAGGAAGAAAGGGCCCACGCAAAAGAGGCCGTCAGGAGCTGGATGAAAAATGGCTGCGTGCGCGCATGGGCAATTCTTAGGTGTCCGTGTGCACAAGGGATCGGCCTAGAGATACGGGTTTTTACAGGATTTGTCCTGCGTTTTTTGCAACGTATCTACTGGCCTAGTCTTTTCAAACTCGGTTAGAATATAATTTCAAATAATTGCTTTAGACTATTTTATTGGAATTATTCTTACAGCGATTTCTATGGTTCACGATCCCTTTATTATTATATAGTGCTCACCACAATATTCACATACGAAGGGGAACACCATGAAGTAACCGGTTTTCAATGTCCTTTGGGCAGGGCCGAAGATAGACGTGTGTTTTCTTAGCAGCCTTTTGGGGTGACTTGAGGGTTGAGGTTGGTATTTTGAAACCAGCCCATAATAGGTGCATGTCAATATCACTTATACCATATTATGGAGGTTACTTGAGCCATGGAGGTTACCCTGGTTGTGAAATACTATCCAGTTAAGTGGGGACTATAATAAACCATTATAGGACCCCTATTAAACAACCAGTCTAATGGTACAATGGAAAGTAAGAATCTGTTTGTTGTGGTTCAATTGACTTGAATTGTCATGTTTGTTGGTTTCATGAAATTTTGGAGGTACTAAGGAACGAACGCATCTCTTGGATTCAAATGGTTTGAAGTTCAAAGAAACTTTTCATCAAATCCATCCTGACTTCATTGGTTTGGTTCCTGATGGTTACAAGAAATTTTTATCTTTAATTTTTTTTGCAGTCAAGGAATTCTTGACCATGGCTTTCTCGTTTGGATGATGTAGAATTGTCAGGGAAGTCTGAACAATAGGTTTTCTCAACATTCCATACACTCCAGCAATCAATGTCATCTCATTTTGTTCTTTCTCCCTCTCCCCAAGTTTCATCATATGTTTGATCCACGTTTGGCAATGGGATGAAGCCACCCCTCCCCCCAACACAAGAACAGAACAAACATAACATCAACAACCTGCATTCTGATCTAAAAGTACATGTAGTAGAACTGCTGTTGATGGAAGAAAGTCTGCACCAGTTGAGGTTGGTAGTTCATCCCTGTATTTACAAGGCTTTATGCACGCCAGGTGCTTAGCCAGATTTCTTCCATCAACTTTATGTAAAACCGAATGTTTTTTCTCGGACTTGCCGTTTGGGGGTCTCCATTTTGGACTCACAGTATACATTAAATCCCGGAAACCGGCCCACAAGTTGGGGACATGTTGCAAATTGATTCATATTTTTCAAATGGGTTGAAACCACAAATTAGATGAATTTACTTGCAACATATCTATACGATAAGCGGAATGATTGGATCTCTCAAAAAAGAACCAGTGTTAACATCCGACAACAGGGCGACAAAAACGGGGTAATTTCATATACAGGTTTTACACAAGGTTTAAAGACAAACCAATATTTCAGGATCCTTATTCACCATTATTTTTGTGTTGTTTTCAATTTTTTTTCCTCAGACATGAGATCCATCTCCATCCCTAGGGATCCTGGCTCGCCTTCTGGGACCCAAATACATTGCGTTTCAGAGGTGATTGTACACCCCAATCGTCCTCTGACGTAAGGTGATTGGACTCCTTAGGGCATCTTTTGTCGGCACCGAAATGCCCAACAAGTTGAGGTCCTGAATATTTTCGATCAGTTGGTGCCCAAGAACATTGCCGCTCAGACTGAAAATAAATGGGGGGTGAATCCTACCGTGGATAGATTATAAGCAACCCGCTGGTTGGTCACCCCAAATGATGGGTGTGGTAAGGGAGTCCCTCTAGAATGCCCTGATCATTCAGGTTTAGGATTTGTAGGATTTTTGTTCAACTTTATAACCCTTCACTTGCCACTCATATACTAGGAATGTTATTTTCGCATCCTAAAGGGGCTTGATAAATTCTTTATGTAACCACTCATTTGTCTCATTAATGCATGTATGGGATCCTGTTCGGAATCGGTATTGGAAACGATGAATGAAGGTTTGTTTTTTCCCCAAACATCACCGTGGTGCCACGAGCAGGTTGGAGATGCGGCGCAGAATCGGTTGTGTCTTGGGCCACATCTTTGGAATTTTTGTCTAGGTGGTGGTTTCAAATATGTTTTTTTTTCTCCCCAAAAAATGGGGAAGATGAACCCATTTTCACGAGCATAATTTTTCAGATGGGTTGTATTTTCAACCACCAAGCAGTTGTTTTTTTTTGTGGTTGTTTTTTACGGATTCGGATGCCATGGGATTCATCACTATCTTTCAAAAAAACACCAAAATCTAAGGAAACGAAGGGGCAAATTTCTTCCCCGAAAACCATAGATCTGGTCAAATTATAGCGACCTCACACGACCGATTTACCCCCAAATGGTGGGAAATAGTAAGGGAAATCCCCTTATTTCAGGGAAGTCTAGGTTGGTGAAATATTATAATTTGGCAAGATAGATCCATGGACGTCATCCGCATGGCAGGTTTAGATGTGGGAAATTTGTGAATGTTGCTTTCATTTTTACCATTCAAATTCACCATCCATTGTGAAAATACACTAGAGAAGACGCAAACCTCGCAGAATGCTGATTTTTTTCTGGAGGGGAACAAACTGGAATCGCAACATCACCGGGGCGTTTTGAACAGTGTTTGTGTGGTTGGTGATTTATAGTCATTGATTGCCTGAAGGTACAACGATATACCTATATACTCGTAACTTGATTTTACCCCGAACTCTCCCATTCCATTTTGCATAATTCTACCCTCCTTGAAACGAACAGCAAAAGCACCTGAAAATAGGCCGGGCCCCAAAAGGGAAGTAATCTTCCAACCATCAAATTTCAGGTTCTGTTTTAGTTTCAGGGAGGGTAGTATGTTTTCATCTCTTCTCCTAATTTGTTTTTTTATTTGCATTTGAACTACTTGAGCAGCAATCTGTTTGCCATCGTCTAGCCGTTGGATTCTCTTCAACTGGTGGTGTATGCTTTCTGTGTTGCTCAACACTGATTATTCGTGCAAAGAAGATGAAGTTACACACGCAAACATTTCTTTCAAGTCTATTTAGTGTGGATTCGTGGTAAGCCGTCGTAATCATAACTGCTGCCAAACTAATGCCCCAAAGATAGAACTTGTTCTGCCTCTAAAATAAGGCCTTCTCAACTCCTTCTTTTGTGCTAGCTGAACAGAGGCTGGATGGTTCTTGTCTCCCGGTGGTCGCCTGTTTTTGTTGCTTTTCCTCAGGATATCAGTGATTATGATATCCATCCTAGCATCTGGGCAGCAACAGCCATTATAGCGAAAATGGCAACAAGTTGGCTCCACTAAACCCACCCTAAAACTGCAAAGTATATATATATATATAATTACATACAAAACAATCCCCACCATGCTAATGGGAGGATGGATGTTTGTAAAGTTTTATGGGACAAGTTTCATGCTTTTTTTGGATGAATTGCCATGTGCCTGCGTATACTTGGTACATCAAGACTTGAAGAATATTGAAAAATGGTTATTTCACCTGTGTTCTTCGGTCTTCTACCCTGGGGGTGGTTATGCAACCAGTTTGTGTAGGTGTTCCCATTATAACAGGCCATGTATCAGAGTCCAAAAAACACGCCCAGTGTATAGTATTACTAGGTGGTGGTTTCAAAAATTGTTTATTTTCATCCCTACTCAAAGACATGATCTATCTAATTTGACTAATATTGTTCGAATTGGTTGAAACCAGCAACTAGATTAAGTATTCTCAATCTGTAGAATGGAACATACCAATGGTTTTTTGAACACTCAGCCCCTTGCCAAACTTTCAGGATTGGTTATATTCGGATTTTTGGTCCAAGATAGCATCTCAACAACATAACATTGGTCAAACATGGTCAAACCATTGGTGTTGTTTGTGAATTCATCAAGAAATCGGGTTCCTTGAATTTCAGGAGATTTTTGTGCCAAGTGCCTTACGTCTTCAACGAAAACAACCTTTGGGTAGTCCCCTACCTTCGCCTCAGCGAAACTGACGAACGATGTTCATTCCCTGGGGAATCTAAGGTGAACGGATTGAGAAAAACCCACCCAGCCATGATGATCCTGAAAGGTTGCATCCCTGAAACAATATGGCCAAATTATGCGATTTGGTGGGGGTGTGATTTTTTTACCTGGCAGGATTCGCTGTCCGGGGTGGGCCAGGATATACCTGTTTTTTGGGGGGGGATTTTTTTCCCATGACAAAAAATGTGTCAAACGCGAGTGCGTTTGGTGCATCATGGGGGTAGTGATCAAGACTAAGGCTGGGTTAGGGTATATGGATGTTTCCAAAAATAGGGGTACCCCAAAATGGATGGTTTATGATGGAAAACCCTATTAAAATGGGATGATTTGGGGGTAGCACTATTTTCGGAAACATCCATATAGGGTATTATACTGACTATATAGATACCCAGCGTTTGGTGGCAACTCAAATATGTTTTTTATTTTCACCCCGAAAATTGGGGAAGATGAACCCATTTTCACGAAACATTTTTCCAGATGGGTTGGTTCAACCACCAACTAGCCAGTTAGAACGGGATTTTATAAAAAGCCAATTTGTCAATATCTCTATTCACCAACCAAATATAGAATGGGAACCATTTGGCTCATTTCTTATTCACCAACTATTTCTTTTTGGCTCATTTGAGGTAGGTCTACTTATTCCAACCACAAGGGCAGATGGCCAAAGGTGGGGGGTGGTTTCGTACCAAACTTGTGATGGGGGGGAATTCGTAAGGGCCATGGAGTATCACTTGCGCGTTGCGCAACAATGGCTGGTCAAAAAACGAAATGGAACCGCATACTACTTCATAAAGATTGGAATAATATTGGATAGATTTAGATAAAACATATTCTTGCAAGCTGGTTACTGTAATTATGTATACTGCATGTTTTGGGTGACATGATCAAAAGCTAAAAGGCAAATTGCCGCACATATTTGACGAAACAAACATCACAAGCAAGTTTGGTGAAGCCAGTTTTTTTTTGGCACCTATACTCATTAACCGGGAGTCAAGTAAATTACCAATTTTCCGTGGATCAAACCTAAATGTATGGTAATTTTGGGATTTCGCCCAAAAGATAGTAAATAGTGCATTGTTTGAGGTGGTGTTATATAATGAATGATGACCCCGGTTAACAAAAACCTCATCTCAAATTCCTCTCAGATGGCAAGTCCCAAGAGGATTGTGTATATCTCTGAGTCCAGCCAAGTCTGATCCATTCTGAAACATGTGTTTTTCTGCAGCGAATGGGTGTGACAAACAACAACTTCTTGGGCAACAAAAAGTTATTTTGTTTGGGGGGATAGGAGAAACACAAGTTAAGCTTAATATACATAGACATACTTAAATTTAAGTCTATTTCTAGCTGCTCCGAAATTGGGGGCTAAAATTCCCATACAATCCATGGGATGATTGTATATTTACTGATCCATGCATGGTTATTTTTTTTGTTAGGGAATGAAGTAGTAGGTTAATTCATCCGATTGTATATTTACTGATCCATGAATGGTTGATATTTTTTGATTTGGAATAAATTTTGTAGGTAAATTCATCCCAGTCCCTACATTTACCTGCTAATCTTAGCCATGAAAAAAGTCAACCATTCATGGATCGGTCGGAAAAAATCGAATCCGTTCGTCCCCATGGATCCTATGGATCAGCAATCACTCCAGGAGTAGCACCTTGCAATTGGTTGATGAACTCAACGAGGTCCGTTTTTTTGGGGATTTGGGGATGGATATTTTAACCTGGGTGATGGTTTCAAATATATTCAAATATTGTTTATTTTCACCCCGATCCTTGGGGATGATGATTCAACCTGACTAATGTTTCTTAAAGGGGTTGAAACAACCACCAACTACCAACGAAAATGATATGTAGTCCAGTTAAGAAGTTATAAAGTTACCGCTAATTACTTAGTGAAATAGAAGGTTTTTAATGAAAAAGGGTGTTTGAATTTGAATATGTATTTTGTTTGCATTACATCGGAATCGGGAAAAAATGCTGCATACTTATAGGATTTGCGACCGTTTTTTCTCAGCAGGAGTCTCAAAATTGTTGATCATTCTTTTTGTTTTCCGGAGTTTTTGCAAGATTCTGCGAGGAAAAAAGAGGCAAACTGCTCTCCGGATTGTATCTATCAGCAGTTTGTCACTATGAGAAGTCTTTTGTTGGAAAACCAAATAGTAGAGACGCACGAGTTTGGGGTAAGTGACTGGCGCCCTTGGATCATCCACTCTGTTGGAGGAAGAACTGAGTTTTACCAGTTGAGATATACCCCCACACATGGTTTGATGTTATTCATATCAACTTCAGCTGTGTCCATCAACAGCATCCTGTGATGCCTTATCATGTAGTCGCAAATATCATTACGTAAGGACAGCATGCTTGTTTTGTTTGGTTTGGTCTCTAATTCAATGATATAGTAATAAATAGTCACTGTGGATCATATCAAAAATAGGCTCATTTAGCAAGGGATTTGGCAGGGGTGAATTGTGAGGTGATATCCAAATGAGCCATTCTGCTAGATCCCATTGGATAGTGATGTGCCATGCTGGCATGACCCAATGGTTAACTTGTTCAAAAGATAGATTAGGCAGATGGCCAAAGTATACAGACGCGGCCGGCTGACAAATGTCCTTTTTGAAGTTACTTTACATAGAGGATTCCCATGATTGTTTTCCGTTTTTTTTCAGTTTGTTGAAGCATGATCAGATCAGTCATATTGAGACACCAATGCTTGGTGTATTTTATTGGGTCATGTGCATTGGGTCTTGTAACCTTGTTGAACTAGTCACAGAGTTGAATTTACAAGGTTTCATGAGCCTGTATTTGATCTACAACTTCAGTGTTATAGTTATAACTTATAACTTGTATTCTTATCTTTACAACAGTTGCAATTGGTCTAGCTTTTATCAACAGGTTAACTTGGCACATCTTAGGTAGTCCCTTATACCCTTTGGCCCTTTGATTTTTTCAGAATGTTTTGAACATGTAACCCATCAAAAGTTAAACTTCTAGCAGGGGACGTGTCAGTTTTTCCTAGTTAACCAACCTACTTGGATGTCCCAGGAAGTTAGGATCAATGGTTAGGATCAATGGGTTATTTCACCCCAATATATCCCATTTATTACAGTCGCTTATAACGGTTATAACCCATTGATCCTAACCATTGATCCTAACTTCCAACCGGACATCTAAGTATCCCGGAATGTTTATCCCATTACCTTTGACCCGGTGGGGACCCGCAGCAACTTCAACCTCCTCAAGGTGAGGCGGATACGAATTCCCATGGAAATCCTGGTTGTAAAAGACGAGATCCTTACCCTCCCTGAAACTAACAGGGCACCTGAAAATAACCACTTGGAAAAGGAGATTCCTATTGGAAACCATCATTTTTAGGGGCTAAAATGTTAGTTTCAGGGAGGGTACAGTATATTGGTTTGTTGGAAAATCGCAAACAAATAGCTGGGTAGTATGTTGTTTCCTGAAAAAAATCCAACCAGCCAGGGTTTATGATTATAATGCTTTATGTGGGGATCCTTTTGTTTCGTGGTTTATTGTGATGTTTTCACATACCAGGGTAGGATCTCATCATCGAAATATATCCTAAGAAAACAACCGGGTCCCTTTTTCTTCATTGCTCAGGTGGTCAATAAGGTTATCAAAGTCCTGATTTTCATGAGCCCTGCTGGGGTATCTGGGATCGCATGGGACTGAGCGTTTGTTGTGTTTTTTGGTGCAAAAAAACATGAAACACTATAGGAAAAAATAGTAACAAAATCAAATGCCACATGTTAGAAAGGTTATATTAGTCACATGGATCCTATTTGAATTGTTTATATATACTTGTTTTTGTTGATGTGTTCCAAATATTTGTTTAAAAGAAAAACCACAAAAAACGATGCTCGTACCAAGAGTTAAGAGTTGATTTTTGTTAGGAGTGACATAAACACACCATTTGGGTGAGAGAACGGAGTGACATAAAGACTCCAGGTTTTGCTGAAGTTCAGCCAACTTACTGAGGAAATTTAGGTGTTTCATGGATCATGGGACAATAAGTGATCGATAATGTCAACAAAAAAAGAGAACGACCTTATTTCTTGGGTGTTGTGGGTGTTGAGACATTTGTGGTGGGTGCTTGTAGATTCTCACATGTTTTTTTTTGGGGGGGAAGAATCTATAGGTGATGCGTTTGTTAGATCTGGCTACAATGTTGAACTATATAGATCATTCATAGATATATGTTGGGTGTGGCCCCTTCCCAGTAACTGTGATCACCAGGATGACATTACATTCTGTCCCCATTAATTTTGCAGGGTGTAACGCTTGGTTTTGTTTGAATTTGGGGGGAAGACCCACCAAGATTTCATGGTTCATATCACATTTTGTAGCTTTTTTGTTGTTTAAACATGAAATATAAGGTGCACCCCGAAACCGACCGTCATAAATGCGGTTATAACTTATAACCCCTATAAATGGGGGTTTCATGGGGTTTCACTGGGGTTATTTCACCCCTACTTGTACCTACATCACCTCGGATCGGTTTGGCTGAAGGTATGTAGTTTGGTCTTAGCTGGCTCTGCTCGTTTCAAAGTACAAGATATGGGCACTGCTGTTATTGCACCTTGGGTCAAAAATGCATCTTTTTGCGCCAGGTGTTTTTCTGATGTTTTTTGTGTTGTCTGTTGTTCTTGTGGTAATTATGTGTGACTCCTGGAAGGTTTTGGTTCGTATCATATTTTGTCATCATACAGGTGGTTGATTTACTTTAAAATGCCATTATGTGGCCATGTATTGTTATTTTGTTCGGCTTGGTAAACTCAAAGGATTTTTGAGGCAGTTGGCAGTTCTTACAGTTGACTCCATTTGAAATTATGAACCATACAGTCGCCACCATACTATACAAGGAGCGATTGCTTAGTTCGAAGTCGAACATCTGCGAGCAACAAGATCATGCAAGTGTCGAAGATTTTGGATAGTCAGTATACCGGGACGATCCTGGTGTCCATCCCCCAAGCGCATCACCCAGCAACTCTTGAAAACCTACCAACTGTAACTATACCAAAGTCCCACCGTGAAAAAAATGGATGTACGGGGGGAGTGAAACCGTAAAGCCTCCGAAAAATGGCACCTCAGAAATCTGGCAAATTACCAAGACTAGGTGGTGGTTTCAAATATTTTCTATATTCACCCCTACCTGGGGAAGATTTCCATTTCGATGGTTGAAACCACCAACCAGAAGATGTTTGTTTTTTATTGTTTCCCAGGGTAAATCACCAAAATATGGTAAACATCAAGCAAATTGGGTAAGATGGATTTTGATGTTTGTTGTTTGTCAAGACTCAAAGTTCGAGTTTTCCCACTGGGTAAAAAGTTGCGTGTTTTTTTTTTGCGGTGTTTTTGCACAAAAAAATGATTCACAAAAACTATTGAAAACTACGTGGATGCTGAACATGGTTTTTGCTTTGGAAGAGGTAAAGCCTTCAGATGTTGGTGTTTTTTGTGTATTTGATGTTCAAATTTCAGGAGTGCAAAATCTGTTCATGGATGGCAGCAAGGATGGTGCAAAACTATGAACATCACCTTCACTGATTTTCACACCTATTCTTCGGGGTTCAAAACATTTTGGCCAACCACCCTCCAAAGGTAGGCTAGTACAAAGAGGGCCCCTACTATAACTGTTTAAACCTAGCCGTTGACTCCGGCTAGTGATCCATGAGGCTTTGGTCGGAGCAGTGCTGATATCCTTGGGTATCTGGGTGGGTTTGACGGTGGAGGTTTGATCACCGGACACTTTGGGTGTACCCCTAGTAGTGTACCCATGGTATTTAGCTGGTGTTCTCTAGGGATTCTTGGGGAGGACCACAACCCATAAATACCCACTAAATATAGGGATTTCCCATATAGAGGTAACCTTGGTAGGGGTACATCCAACTATCCCCTGAGCTGGATGTGATCGGTAGTTTACGGGGTAAATGTAGGTAAATGCACCATACATTGAGCTTGTGGGATTTCCTTCAAATATCAATCCATGATTCTGGGTGAATGATGATGTGACGTTTCTTGTGAAAGCACTACAAGATTTGGTTGTGTCAGGAATCCTCCCAGAAATGGCAAAACGGCCAAGCATTTGAGAAATTTATATAGAGGTTGTTGGAAAATATGACTAGGTGGCGGTTTCAGGCTTTTGTTTTTTTCACAAAAATCTCGGGGAAGATTTCTCATTGCGACGGCGAATTTGTCAAAGTGGTTTGAAAAGGCTTCTACGTAGAAGATGTCATACCTAGACCTCCAGCCATACCTCCTGAGAAGATGTCATTTGGACCTCCGAAACATATTATCTCCATATACTACATATTGTATAGATATATCAGTACCACCACAGTACCCCTAAAACATCATCTCAAACAAATTACTTGGATGTTTATTATAGGGACACGTTCGGTACAAATGAACTCGAACACAGCCACTGAAACTGCAAGCATCCAATGGCAAGTCATCATGACACCGATTCCGAGGCATTCACATCTTTATTTTTTGTCCTACGCTGCTGGCCATTGGAGCAGGTCTTTTTGCCACAAATACAAGGGTTGGTAGCAAAGAGCGTGTGGGCTAGTAAGTCCTGTTCCTTCCTACTAAGGTCGTTTTGAAAAGGGTTTCTCTTTGTATCCCATTTTTATTTCCATAAGGGGTTTTAATGTTACACCCTCTTGGTTTGAAGTTATGTTTTGTTTTAACTCAAGGGTGGCATGTTTGGGCAGGGGGTGGTTGACTGCTCACAAAGGGTGAGTTGGAGCTTCGCTTTTTCGTCTTAGAAGCGAGTCCTAAGGTTGGCGGGTTTGGGAAGGGAACAAGCAGCCAGGTGAAACCAACCATTTGTTTTTTTTAATACACCCCTGAAGTTTAACATGGAACCTGAAAATCAGCCCCTGGAAAAGGAGATTCCTTTTAGAAACCATCATTTTCAGGTTCCATGTTAAACTTCAGGAGAGTACATGATAAAACACGGAACCCAGAAGTCATTTATCAAAGGTGTAGAAATTTGAGAAAAATAGTTTCGGGAATTCTTGGGAAGGAGCATGAAACACGTAACCAATTTTAAACATACTGTTGATGGAAGAAATCCTGCACCACATGACTTGTATGAAACCCTGGAAATGGGATAAAACTACCAACCTCAACTGATGATCACCGGATTTCTGAACCATCAACAGTATTTCAACATCAACTGGCCAACAAAGGTTTGCACATCGGCCGCCTGCTTTTTTTCAAAAAACGAGGCCGGAATCCTGTGAAGTACTTCAAGACTCTCGGCCAAAAAGCAGAGACGCAACGTAGAGGATTGTAGATAGTTTTTTTTGTTTAGGGCAGGAATTTTCCCATGTGAGGTTAGTTGCTTATAGTTTAAGTTGTTTTTGTCAGCAAATGAGATTTGTCACAAATAATATATCTATAATAGTATATAACATGTATACGTGATCATTTCCAATTGCACATGTTTGGATGTGTTTTTTCAATTAAATTCGGATCCTTAAAGAGAGAATCCAATTCGAAGAGCTTCCTCTTTTTCTTCAACTGGGTGGCGATTGCCCATCACAGAGACATGAGAGAATTGACGATAATCCGAAAAAAAGGTGAATTTATATGTGACTCGTGACGTCAGCCCAAATTTCTGGGTGAAATCCCGAAAAACGGGGAAATAGGATTTTCACCCATTTTCTCGCATATCCTCAGGGTTGATTCTTACAAAGTGACGGTCGTTGATACTCCCAGCTTTTTGCAGGGCAAATTTTTCGAGCATTTGTGTCTCAACCATCCACTTGTCCGAAGGGCTCAGAGGTCAGAGGCCATGATGTTTGCCCATCAAGTGGGGATTCACTGTTCAAGTCTTGATTCAAAAACAGATCTACTGGCGATGTATGAACCCATGAACATCCATGAACTAGATGTGGTGGTTTCCAACATTTTTTTTTTCACCCCGATCCCCGGGGTTTCATGATCCAATTGAACTTGCGCATGTTTTTCAGATGGGTTGGGGCTCAACCACCAACTAGATGAATGCTCTCCGGTAGTAAGGCCTTATGAAAGCACAATGGTTGTTAATCATCCCTTCAGAAGGCCTTATTTCCTTGAGGCTATGTGTGTGTGAGGCACTATATATCTGGGTACCTAGGTTGTGTTTTTTTAAACCTCTAATTCCTTGGGGTTTCATGATCCAAACTTACTAATGGGTGGTTCATGATTCCCACGCCGTTTCAGGAATTGTTTGCCTCCAATGCTAACTGCACTGGGCTCTTCTTCTTCAGCTGCGAAACTTGATCAAACTTGAAATTCGCGGGAATTGCAAGCGTTTGAAGCTTGTGGCATTGTCTAGTGAACAAGAACAGTATACACCTCCGAAATTCCTAACATGACTATACAGCTGTGGAAAATTTACCATATTCAATAGGGAGATACATCGGATCAAATGGTTCAGTTTTCCATTGTCTTTTGTCATATGTCAATATATGTTATACATTCTATACACCATAGAATCCATGGTGTAGTTACCCAGCAATTTACCATAAAAACCAACCAGTAATGTAACATAAACTCATCCCAGTCCCATGGATTGTATGGGTACAGACACATGATAGATGTATTTATGGGTGTTTCCAAAAATAGTGGTACTCCAAATTGGATGGTTTATAATGGAAACCCCTATTAAAATGGATGATTTGGGGGTACCACTATTTTCGGAAACATCCATATACTACAATATCCTATCTAAACAAGACGACAATTTATGGCTAGTATTTTTTAATTCTCAATGTCATTCAGAATAACAAATTTCCTGTGGGGGCTGACCATAAGGGGGCATGGGGTTGATCTTAGATCCCCACGAGGTGGGCCCAAAAACCAGTTATAAGTTGTTTTATACGTCCACGTATAGGGGTGAAAGAACCCCAGTTATCCGTTTATAATGCTATTTATTTATAGGGGCCCCATAACCCCATTTATAACATTTATAACTAGTACGGGCCCACCTTGCATGATATCAAAACATGTTTAATGACGTGGATTTGCGACCTGTTCATGTGTAAAGCTTCCATGAGTGCTTCGTCAACCCTTTTTCCTTCTTTTCTTGGAAGGGTAAGTTCAGTTTGGCTCGTGTTTCTCTTGGGTGAATTCTTTCGTGATGTCATGCTGCGGCCCATCATCCTTAAAATGGCCTTGCCATTTCGGTTGGTGAACAATGATTTGAATTTTATGAAATTCAATTCACTCAACAAGAAATCCACTCTGGATTTGATTACAGCTACTTGATTTCAGAAAGTTTTATGTGATTTCACCCTAAGTTTTGTTCGAAAATCTCCAATTATCCTAATGTGGCGACTTTTTTTGTTTTCTACGATCGTTATAAAGGGTGTTTAAAGGGGCCCCTATAAATGGCCAAAAATAAATAGCTTTGCCTTGGGTCATTTTCACCTCTTTTTTCGTGGACTTAAGGGACTTCTAAATGCTCACCCTCGGATGCTTTCAATTATACTGGTTTTTAATCGGAGTCCTTACAATGGTTTATTATCATCCCCATAAAACAATGGGCAGTATATTTCCCTATATACCCCTTTATACTGATTTTATACTGTATACTGCTTGTTTAATCGGACTCCATTGGTTTCTGAAATAATCTCCACAGAACTGGCTAGTATATCCCCCCCAAAAAATCCCTAAATAAACGAGTATCCCTCAGCCAATATGCCAGTCACCACCAGGATTGTTGTTTTTTTTGTAGGGGAATCCTATAAGATATACATTCAATTCATGTCATGGTTTATCTTCTATTTGCCATGGTGCTTTGGGGCACACCTTCTAAAAACCAATGTACTCCCCCGAAATTTAACATGGAACCTGAAAATGGATGGTTTCCAAAAGGAATCTCCTTTTCCAGGGACTTCTTTTCAGGTTCCATGTTAAATTTCAGCGGTGTAACTCAAGTTCTATTCTTTTCTCCCTATACCGGGACCCCGAGTTTCAAGGAGTCTTCCATTGAATATCCAAGCAGCAATTGTCCCTTGGATCCTGCACTCGGTGGGATACACGTGGAATCCGTGGTGTTTGGTTACGTTTAAAGAAGTGACAGAGAGGGGTGATGATGATGATGATGATGATGATGATGATGATGATGATGATGATGATGATGATGATATTGTGAAAGGATACCAGGATACGTATCAATAATTACTGTTGTTAGTGTAAAATATTATGTAGTTTCTTCAAGATTAGCCGTTCTGCTCATGCAAACAGGCTGACCCCCCTTGAAGCGCATGAAAGTTGCTGCAGTGTGAAGATGTGATTAGAATTTTGAACATGGCAAACAGTCAAAGCTACAAACAGTTTCCGTTCACAAGCTACTGGTGGCAGCATTTCCACTAGATTCTCTTACAAGGTAGGCCCCGTCACCAGTGATAGGTATGAAATAGCCACTGTTGGCCCCATTTACAACTACTAGTAGTAGGGTTCTACCCTGTAACGGTGCTATCTCAAACATTTTTTTTGAACCTTTCACCTGTCTGTGTTAGGGTATGCTACCTGTTTGACGAGCAAAAAAGCGACCTCTTAACTGGGCGGCTCAACCGGAAAGGTTGACTATATGCATGCAATCCTCAAAGGTACCACCCCCCCTGTGTAGCCAAATTCGCAACCATTTATCATGGCTCTAAAAAAAGGTACCACCCCCCTGAGTACCCCGGTGGAAGGGCCTTCATAAGGGGATATTAAAATGTTGATTGAAAACAATGTTCCAGATTTGTGGTCTTTGTCGGATTTTTGGGGCTGAACTTCATGGGTTTTCGTCACACCAAAAACCACAAGAGGTTTTCGTGAAATCTTCTCACTGACTCAGCCAATGACCAACCTTTGCAAACTTTGGGGGATTACACCGACCCCCGAAACCTAACATAGATACCCTGGAACAAATCACGGGTACTTTGCAAAGGGAAAAATCATCTGAACCCAACCCTTCCAGTTCCATGATTTCCATTGTTAGTTTTCATTGGGAAAAATGGCAAGTTTAAACTTTGAATTTTTAAGGTCCGAAATGGCTTAAAGTAAGTTTTCCAAATGGCCTTCATGGCCGAGGAGTTTTTAGAGTTTGGTTTCCATAGGATCAAATTCGCTCATGTTACAAACCAAACATACGTGGCCTTGGATGTGTTTAAGGTGACTTTTTACTTTGTGCCATGGTAAATCACCATTTTTCACAACCATTTGGGAATATATGTTGACCACTTTTTTCCATCCGCATCTTTCACATGTAAATCCAAGTAGTTTGCACAAAAAATTCACATCCGAGTTCAGGCATTCCAAGCGTAAAACGGGTGCCAAAACTTCGGCCCGAAACTTCCCGCCAGGAGAAGAATGGCCTGTCACCACATGTCGCTAAATTTACTCTGAACCTGGGAGCCACGATGCTGGGATTCACCTTTTTGGATGTGTGAGTCGATTCGTTTCGTTTCCCTTACACCCAGGACGGACCCATCCATGGGACTGACATATGTTTACCTACAGTTAGTTGATTTTGATGGTAAATGTAGGTAAATAAGGTAAATATACCATACATGGATCCTATGTGTCATGAATTCAGGGTCAAGGACAATTTTTGGAAACAGCGAACAAATCATAGAGAATAGTAACCCACAGGATCCATGGGACTGGTATTCAACAAACTCGTAGTGAATAGTAACCCAAAGGATCCATGCAACTGGTATTTACCTGCATTTGCTTGAAAATCTTTGATAAAAATGAGTACCCAGATGCTCCGACGGGAGGAGTTACCTACCCATTGTTTATCTTTCATGATTCATGTAGGTAAATAATCCATACATTCATCACCAGGAGTGTCAGGTACCTAAAATGGAGGCACTGAACCGTGTAAGGCCATTTTGAGGATGGGGTTTCCCTTACATAAACCTTACATAGAGCTTATATAGGTGAGTATATTCCTCCATCTCAGGTACCGAACGAAATGTCTGCTAAATTCATGGAGCATTTGGGGGTAGTGAATAGTAATGGACAAATTCCACCCCTCTCATGTAGCTTGAATGACTGTATTTCCTGCTGAACATGGGGAGTTTCCAATGTCATGTTAGTTTTCAGGGGTGTTGTTTCTTTTCTTATGCACCGAACAGACCTGGACCATCCCGTTGCCCACTACTGCTGATCCAGAGCTTGCTATCCTGACCACCTTCTACATGAAGATGAAGCAAGAACGAGCCAGAGCTTTCCAGGCCTCATCCGACCACCCAGTGGCCATCACCAACGCATTGCTCCAAGAGTGGCTCAGATTTGCAGGTGACCATTATGGACTTTTCCCTGCGACAAACAAGGCGTCAACTACAACGATTCATGTTACAACGTCGCCACAAGTGGTCCTAGTAGATGATGAACCAACTGATCTATACATTATCAAGGTATCTTTGAATGGGTGTGGTTGAAACGAGCCATTTAGTGACTTTAATCACCAGACATGCACGTGTGTGTGTGTGTGTGTGTGTGGATTTTTTACTTCTGGATTAAACACATGCAGCATCTTTTGAAATGTCAACATGTTTAAGATATAAACATCCCTAGCAAATCATGTGATATTCATCATCTCAATGTGATTCTGCATCGTTGTGCCCACGAGTATGGCTGACACAATGCCTGAAGTGACTCAAGGGCAGCGAAACTAGAATCCAGCCTGTTGAAACCAGCTATTCAAGGACTATAAAGACCATGTTTGTCTAGTACTTGAAATGTATTTGGACACTCTGTGGAACAAAGGAACCCCAAACCCCTGATCTTCCAGCTGAAGCAAGAAGTCGGCCCGTACTTGCAGGGTAGATATGTGTCTGTCTTGAATTACAGCAATATACACCAACACAACACTAACAAACAACCCCAAACATGGAGTTCCTGCAGGATTATATTCGGTAAACCTGTTCGGATTTGGCCCCCAAAAGAGGTGTGCTGCTCTCTCTCACCAACATTTATTCATTTTTAGGAGGCAAACATAAAAATGAAGGGAGGTTTCATGTAAAGTAAATAATCCGAAGATAGATAATTAGTGACATGTCCCTCATGAGCTATTGAAAGTGTGCCTAGTAACCCATGAGTCCATGTTGGCCCAGTGCCCAAGCAGGCTCTACACCATAGATAAGGACATAAAAGTGCGCACAGGTACCACTTCTTGTTCTTCTTGTTGTCGTTGTCGTTGTCGTTGTGATTGTGGTTGTTGTTGTTGTTGTTGTTGTTGTTGTGGTGGTGGTGGTGGTGGTGGTGGTCGTCGTCGTCGTCGTCGTCGTCGTCGTTGTTGTTGTTGTTGTTGTTGTTTTCTCAGTCTTCGCTTGCGCGTGTTGGACCAGACTGGGGCTGACAAGCTCAGGATCAACATGGACGGCACAGGTATTTACTTGATTTGTGACTTGTCAGCAAAGATTGTCGTTTTCATGATGGTTTCATGCCCTATATAAATTCTCGAAAGAACACTCTTGGAATCGGGGTTGTATTCCCGCCATGAAAGGCCATACTAAGGTGGGCCGGTGCACCCAAAAACGAGTTACAAGTAGGGGTGAACTCAGTCCACTTATTTCGGGGGTGAAATTTCACCCCAGTGAAACCCATGTGTTTTTAAAGGCCTTTTTTTGGTTCGGGGCCCACCTTGTAGCAACCACGGACATGTTGGTGGCTGCCACATTGCAGGGAGTCACTGATTAAAAAATGATCAGGGGAGCACTGTCTAAATTGTCTGATCTTGAGCAAACACACCCTGATGGTTGGTTGATTCATGTACACCCCTGAAAAGAAAAGAAAGACAGAACTATTCAAAACGACATCCCCTGAATCCATGATTGTTTCAGATTCGATTTTTCCACGGTTTTCAGCAACCTTCTAGGGCTGTGGCTGTATTGTCAACCAGGGGGCATGGGGGCATGGGGGTGAAATCCTTGCCTCATAACATTGGATTCCAATCGCCCATGCAATTGGAATCATGTTTTTTAGCTGAATGGCAGTCAGATTGGCCGCGCCGTGTTTTTGTCGTTTCGTGGGATTTCCCACAGTGCCACCGATTTTCAGGCAGTACTGTGTGTATTGCGCTGCTGCAGGGCGTTGTTCTGGGGCCTGGTGTGTCTTGGTTGATTGAGGCCTTGTGAAGCTGTCTGGCAGAGTGAGGTTTTCAAATCTTTTGCTTTGCTGTTACTAGATGTTACTAGTAGTAACTAGCTATTAGTGGAGCCCCTATACTGTAACTGGCCGAAAATAAATGGGTAACTGAGGTTATAACTCCTATGAGTTGACTTATGGGCCCCTACTTATAGCTCCCGCCTTCTCATGGTCATACAGGCCCATAGACAGACTTTGAATAACAATTTGTTTCTCCTGTAAAAAACTATATAGGTGGTGGTTTGAAAAAACATCTTTTATTTTCACCCCGAAACTCGGGGAAGATTTTCACCCATTTTGACGAGCATATTTTTTCAAATGGGTTGAAACCTCAACCACCAACTAGAGAAACATAACATCAGACATACCTTAGGTATACCCCCCACCCAGTAACAGTCGCAAATGAAGGTTTATAGGGATTCCCTACTAAAAATGGAAGCATCCTGGTGGTCACTGTTACTGGTTGGGGGGTAGTTCCAAGACATATCCCCCTTTTTCAAAAAGATATACATCGGACTTCTTGGTGGTTCCGGTGGCAACTCACGACATGTTTTTTTGTTGTAAAAAAATGTCCACCCCGAATCCTTGGGGTTTCATGATGACAACATGATATGATGGTTTTCCGTTTACTTTAGGCAAGGCAGCTAAATAAACATCAGCATCAAAAGACCAACAAAAGCATCCGTATCACTGCATTATCAATGGTGATTAATTTCATGATCCAATTTGATAAGCATATTTTTGAAAAATGGGTTGGTTGAAGCCACCAGCTTTTCGACTTCATGGCTGGTCAAATACACGCCCCTCATAACCTACCCCCTCTCCCCATAAAATAAGGCCTTATTAATGGCATATTCGGGCATATTAACCTTTGGTTTGCATTAATAAGGCCTTATTAAATCCTTATTTCTGGTGGGGGTAGTTTTGATGGGGGTAGTTGGGAGGGCCATGAAGACTTTTGTTTTGTGAATTTTCCCTAGCAAGCGACATGTCAGATTTTTGGGAGGCTATTCCTGAACAGGTGAAGGTTTTGTACCTCCCCATGCAGTGATTTCAGGGTTGCATGCGGTGGCGGAGAAAGATTGAAATGATGGAATTCACCCAGAGATTGACCCATCTTTGAATATGCAAAAAAAAAACTTCTTTCAGGAATTCCCTACTTATTTCAGAGACATCATCATACCTCCTGACTCACCTTCTTCTTATCAGAAATAGATACCTTTTGGTGAAACTACCACATAGAAAAACACATCTCCCAGGTTTTATTGCATTGAAGTCTTGGGTTTTTTTCGGAGAAACTCTCCCCATTTCAATAAGATGGATTGTTGGAGATTGATTGATTCATTGTTTTTTTCCTTTGAGGAAATGGCTGTGCTCTGTTTTATGGCCACTTTGCAACTTGACATGTCGATGCTTGAAAGCCTCGCCTCAGGGGATGGATCGAGGTGGAGCCCGGATCCAGCTGTAAATGGGGGGCGTTCTAGGACCCCTTGTAAATGGCCTATATAAATATGAATCATTGGAAGATTTGTTTTGTTTGGGTGATGATTTTGGCCATAACATCACCACCAACCATTGGGGGTCATTTGTTTTGGAACTTTTTCCAACCACCCTAAGCAAATCTAAGTTGAGATACTTGACAAAAACCACCTGGCATGCTGTATATAGCGAGATGTGAATCTATGTACCCAATGAACTGCTGTAGGATTTCTTGGATCAACAGTGGAGTAGCCGATTGCCGCGATGCACAGATGTGTAGAGTAGATGGAGGCGATAAAGGCCTTTACTTGTTTTCCACATCATCTTACGTAAAAGCATATATAATATATATAAGACATATAAGACGAAAACACATGAATGATAATCATTCATACATGATCTCGACCCTCCATTGCATGGAAGGGGAACATATCAACATATCCATGATTTTGCAGCATCACTTGGGGGAAGATTTACATGGAATATAACCATTGGAGGTTTTGGAAGATCATTTCCTTTCTAAATGGGTGATCTTCAGGGTGTAGCCAAACTGCCAAGTAGCCTTGGTTGGATAACTACAACTTCTGACCCTCAAAGTCGAGGTGTTCTGTGGGCACAGCACCTGCGCCAAGTGCCAGTTTGGTTTCTTGTCGCAAAAAGGTCATCAAAAAAGCGGCACATTTTTTGATGATTTGTTTGCATGTTTTTTGTTTGTTTGTTTAACTTTTCAACATGACATGTGTTTTGAGCACAAGGTCCAGGATTTTTTAGACTTAGGTAGAAACTTCATGGGTTTTTGTTGGGTCGTATCACCTATACTCAACTCCTTTGAGAGTCGCTTAACTTCCAACCATGGGAAGTGCTTTAAGAATCCCTTGACGAACTCGGACCTGGAGGTGGTTGAAATGATATTAAAGCAACCTGGGTGTTTCCTTAAATGGTGGTAGTGGTACCCCCATTTCACATCCCAAAATATATAATTTTTAGCAGGAAAACCCCAATGGTTGGTTGGGGAAACCCCACCATTTTTAGGTCAAAAAACCCCTCAAATATGAAAACATCATGAATGAAAGTGTCATGAAAGATATTATATGCAACGCTTAGTTGACTGTAGGTTTTTTTTGGAGCATGGCGCCCCTCACAGGGGCTCCCGGAAGCGAGATTCCTTTTTTTCGTGGGAACCCTTGGGATGGGGGCTCCCTGAAGAATCAAACCCCAGATACACCTTATATCACGTGGGTATACGTGGGTACTCACCTACATAAGCTGTATGTAAGGCTTATGTAAGGGAAAACCGTATCCCCCAACAAATAGCCTTCTAAGGTTCAGTACCTCCGGTTTGGGTACCTGAAATTTTTGGAGATTATTGGGTATATACCCTTTTAAAGAGCTCCAACTGTGGGGGTTTTGGAGTTTTTCCTCAAGCTCGGAAAATTCCTCACTTGGAGGGTCATCCCAGGACCGGTTCAGTGGTTAAAAAAAACACGTGATAGTTGTTGTCCCTAAATTCCTGTTTTTTGTTCTAAGTTAGGTGGTTAATTGGCCCATGGTGATCAGAAGATCCCCCCTAAAAATCGGCTTGTGGGACCCCTTCCAAATGGCCTAAATAAATGGCTGCAATAAATCGGGAGGGACCCCATCCTAACGACGTCCTGGGATCCCATCCACCAAGTATATCAAACTCTAAAGCTTGGATCTTCCCCATTTTTTGGGCAACTTACCCAAGATCTGAATTTCTTTCACCTGAAATCACCTGTGAAAGTGGCACCAAAATGGATTTGTTTGGAAGATTCCGAGCTTGGAAAACATGATTTGTAGAAAAAAATCTTGTTAAATTTGGGGAATTAGTAGGCAAACTTCACCTTGGGGTGCTTCATTGCTTGGAAGATCATCCCAGGACTTGTAAGGGGTTAGGGTCACCCCTATCTACAAGCCATGAAAGGGCCATTTAGAACGGGTCCCACAAATGCAGGAATTGGGGACTTACGATCACCATGGTCATTAACCACTTGCAAGTCCTGGGATGATCCTCCAAGTAGGTATTTTTTTGGAGAGTCAAAAATCTTCACGTATAAAATCACTTGGTTTATTATAATCCCCACATAGCTGGGTAGTATTTCATCCCCAACAAATCCCGAACAAACAACCTGATTGGGCTCTGGAATTTCATTGCTCACCTTGGGGTGCTTCATTCAAAGTCGTCCCCAGGTTCTTCTTGCCACGCTTCTGTCGACCTTAAATATTCCTGTGACCGAAACCTTTGGTCTGATCTCAGCAACACGTCCGTGAAACCCTGGTTCGGAGATGAGTCGGTGTCCTTTCTTCCCGTAGGATTAACGTATTATTTACCTACATTTACATAGTCAATGATCCTCTATTTACCTATATTTACCTATTTACCCATAATATATGTTATGGTAAATGTAGGTAAACATACCATAATTACGTACATGGATCCTACGGGTATTGGAATGATGATAGATGGGTATTGGAATGATGGTAGACCTGGCCCTTTCTGTGAAGAAGAATGTATGCCGGTTTTGAAACAAGAACACAACAGCAGAGTTTGGGTATGCTTATTGAGTGGGTTAAGATTTATAGATTTTGTACTTGTACCCATATTGTTTTACGTGTATATATATATATATATATTATATGTATACAAATACAACGTATACATTACAGCCCTGTTGTAAGTGTGGTATATGTGTATTAATTCATTGTGGTTATAGTGTTTCTTGCCAACCAGTTACAAAATGCATGAAACATCCTAGTTGTGTTGAACAATCAAAGACGTCATGCTTCAACAGAAGCTGTTGGATCTTTTGGATGAAATACGTCGTGATGTCATGTTTTACAGAAAACACCCGGAAGGTAAGTTGTATGAATATGTGAATCAGGTCGAGGAAGAAGGAACTCACAAGTTGAAGAAGAATTCGTATATACATTGTTGTTTGGTTGATCCCATTTTATAGGCAGATCCCCAAGTAAGTGGTGATTTTGTGCCCATCGGATAGGCGTGAATCACCACCAAACATGAACCACCAACCAACCAAACAACACCAAACCCAACCCAACTGTTGATTGAAACATGTCGGTTCATGTTGGTGCATTTTTTCTTGTAACGGTCTGATCTGATCTTATGTTTTCTAGCACTTAGGCAATCGACTGGCTGTTGGACAGATTCAGGCTCCCGATTGCATCCATCAAGCTTTTTCAGATGATGTGGATGTTATGGTGCTACCCAGAGAACTCCTAAATCATCTACCGTATGATATTGGGGGAGCTAAGTAAAAGCCAGGGATGATCCTTTTTTCTACTCAATGAGGAGCTATTTGGAACCCCTGAATCCTCAAAATCACAGGGTAGCCATGAATTTCATCCAAATGGAGGTAAATATACCAGTCACATGGATCCTATGGGATATGTTTTCAAGGAGTTATACCCCCTGAAACTTTTTGTTTCAACAAGCTGATGCTAAGTGTTGGACACTTCCATTTGGAGAGGAACAGTAACGGCGTCAGCAGCTTTTTTTGCATCCATTTTGTGTTTGATGGGAGCTGTCTCACCTAGGAGTTGTAGCTACAGAAACTTACAGTGAACTTTGAGGATAGTTTATACACTCTGGTAAACTAACATAGCAATGGGAAATCCACCATTTGAAGATGTATATCCTATTAAAAATGGTAGTTTTTCATTGCTATGTTAGTTTACCAGAGGGTAATGCTCATATTTTTCTTGTTTTGATTGGGGAAAATTGACTTGATTGACTATACCCTGAAAAATTGAAGGCCATAAGATGACATAAGTATATGTAGGTGGTGGTTTGCATGTTTTTTTTCGTTGTTTTACCATCGGGGAAATTATATATCCCGTTTGTTTGACCAAGATTTTCAAATGGGTTGAAGCCATCAACTAGATAAATGTGTTCAATAAATTCGTGCCGTGGCCGTCCGAGCTATATGTGCACTGATGAGATAAAGTTCATTTTACTTGTTTTCACACCTTCTGGAATTGCAGAACAAAATCATACAAAATCAGGTGTTACCCTCCCGAAGCTTAACATAGCCCCTGAAAAGATACCTTCCCAATAGGAAAGTAGTCTTCCAACCATCATTTTTCAGGGGCTATGTTAAACTTCGGGGGGGTAACACCTGATCTTTCGGTTTTTTAAGGGGCGCCCATCACAACCCTCTTAGATCTCTTAGGATGCGCCGCATCTTGCAAGAAACATTTGGGTTCTTAGGATGCACAGTGCATTTATTTTCATCTTTGTTCAGGTGACTAAAATTCCAAATCTACAAAGGCTTTATTTGCTCAAATTATAGCGACCTCACATGGGTTCACCCCAAAAGGTAGGTTTTTGGTAGGGAAATCCTCTATTTCAGGGTGAAATCTTATAATTTGGCCAGCTTTATGAATACAGGAATCCATACGCATGAAGCCTCTAGATTTTTTATATTTACCCCTATTTGGGGAAGATGCCCGTTGAAACCACCAAGCAGATAAAGGGTAGTAGTTCATGGGGATTTTGGAGCATTGACTACTCTTGGTCTTGTATAGACCAACTTGCACATTTCAATGGTTTTATTGCGCCAATGTAAATCTTTATCTCACTCAGCCCATGGCTATCTGTCAATTTTATTGGAATTCCATATTCAGTAGGATTGTGTGTCATTCCATGGTCCCAAATGGGGCTGAGTAAGTTACAGGTCACAATTTGTTTTTAATCAAGGGATGTAGTTTTTTGTACTTGTTCCATGGCCCCTTAAAGGCATGCTACAAGTACTGGTATCTACTTGTGACTTTTAGTCCAAGCAAAATCTCCAAGGATATGAAGCCAAGCATGAAGACATGTGTCTTTCTTCAGATTTTTCATTTTGTGATTTTGATTGGGGATTATAATAAACCATTACAAGGATCCCTATTGAACAACCAGTATTTCATGGAAAGTACGGGCCGGGTTTTTTTCGTGGCTCTTTTGGTCATTTTGGACCTGTCAGGACATGCACCAATGTCTACGGTGATGCCTGTGTGGCAGCTGTAGTTGATCACCGTGCTGGAAATACGGAAAGTTCCAAGGTGGGAAAGGGTATAACTGATGATGGATGCAACTGTCCTGAAAAGAGGGCACCCCAAAAGGTCGTCAACAGTAAGGGAATCCTACCCCATTTTGGCCTTAAATTCAGGTTGAGGATAACATAGTAAGTGATGATGATGATGATGATGATGATGATGATGATGATGATGATGATGATGATGATGGTGATGGTGATGATGATGATGATGATGATAATGATGATGATGACGATGATGAGATTGACGATGACGATGACGATGACGAACACGATGGTGATGATGATGATGATGATCATGATGATGATGATGATGATGATGATGATGATGATGATGATGATGATGATGATGATGCGACTGATTTTCTGTATGGGTGATGGTTGGGTCATAGGGAATAGTTTGGGGTCAGTGCCGTTAATGATCTTCCGGGTGGGTGGTTTCCATGTTTTTTAGAATATGTTCACCCCGATTTCTGTGGTTTCATGATCCAATTTGATGAGCATATTTTCTTTCAAATGGGTTAGTTTAAACATCAACTCGTCTTCTTATAATGATTTTACCAGTGGAATGTTTTGCTAAAATTGCTGTTCTCAGAAATACAATCACTTACACTCCTGCAAACTAATATAGCAATGGAAATTCCACCATTTGTAGATGTATTTCCTATTGGAAAAGGTGGATTTTCATTGCTATGTTAATGTACCAAAACAAGATTTTCTTCAGAGTGGGTTTAGTTGTTGGAATGGCGTTTTTCAACTCAGTGGGCCCCAATTCAGGTCTTTCGGCTGGTTGTAGGTCCTACCGTAATGAAAGGATGCCCAACGTTGGGGGGATAGAAACAAGTATAGAAATTATATATAGTAAGTGGGTTTCAACTGTTCAATCCATTTTTTCAGGTGGAATTTGTATAGTCCCCATTTCGCAAGTTTTGTTCCCCACTCCCCAAACATCCGATTCCGAACTTGTTGGTCCATCCCAAACGTTGGTCGACCATCATCCGGGTCGTCCCAACGAAGTGGAAGTTGGTTGTTTGAAGCTGTAACGGTTGGCGTGACACGGCTACAACTTTGAACCATTTCTGGTTACAGAGTTTGAAAAAATATTCCTGTGTGTCATGTAAGATAGTTGAAAATATTGAGTCATATACAAATGTATGTGTAATAGTATACTACATATGCCTTTTGTTTATAGGGTGTTTTTTTTTAGTGAAAACAAGATACAGATACAAAATCATTAAAACAATTGCAATGAAGAACACTTTGGTTGTTTAGGGTATGTATATATAGGGAATGATACATACACAGTTGAATAGCGATTATTTCATAAACCATGATCAGGATCCCTATTAAACAATCAGCACTTCATGGAAAGTGAGAGACTTTGTTTCGTTCTTCAAATGGACATCACGCAATGCCTGTGAATTTCCTGGGAAGAATAGGATTGAAATGATGAAAAAACATGATGAACATATGACCAGATTATGAATAACACAAAAAAAACAAAATATTAAACATAAACGTATGGATGTTTCCAAGAAGAGTGGTACCCCCAAATCATCCATTTTAATAGGGATTTCCATTATAACTCATCCATTTTGGGGTCCCTTCGTCATACATGCAACACACCCTTCGTCATTAGCTTTTGGATGTTTGCCAGGCTCCAGATTTCATCTCTTGCTCTGCGTAAGTCTCGAGAGGTTGATTTCGGGGTCGACTTGTCTCGCGAAAAGTGTGGGCACCCAAATGTGGGGCGGGCCCCCTTGTTTTGATGGGAATTTCGGCCTTGGTTTTAGGGGGGTTGACCTTCAAAAATAGGGGACAGTTGGGTTCTAGGAATATTTATATACCATTCATGTATGCTAATCTATGGTTGTTAGTTCTTATTGGTTCTGATAGTTCTACTTGCACTAGTGTTACCACAATTACTGGTACTGCAAGTGCTACTAATGCGAGTACTAGTAGTACTCTAGGTGTATCTGGGGGACTATTGCATGGAGGGTGGCAGGACGCCATGCTGTAGGAATGAATGTAGGGAGAAAGTATCTCCACATCAGTATCTAGTTGTGTTTCATTGTCCTTCATGTTTTGAACACCTGTTTCCTTTGGGTATTCTTGGTAAGACTTGCCCGTGAAAAGAAAACAACAAAACGAGCAGCTTAACAACTTGAAACCATCACTACAGCATGGATCCGTTTTTCATGACCTGTTTTTCGCTTTTTAGGACTCCCCCTATGCTGGAGATTGTTACTGAAGGGCCCCCTCAGACTCCCAAACCACCGGGCCCCAAACAAAACAATTTACCATTAGTTCAGTATCAATCTATATTACTAGGTGGTGGTTTCAAACATTTGTTTTGTTATCCCTATTTGGGGTTTCATGATCTATTTTGACGAGCACAACATATTTTTCAAATGGGTTGAAACCACCAACTAGTGTTTTAAATCAGGAAAGGAAACAGGGACATCATCTTCCAAAGAATCACTTTGAGGTTTTGCAGCTGATAGTCTTTGGTGAGTGAGGGTGTAAGAGTTGATCCTATTATTTAGGCGATTTATTACATCCTTTAATCTTATTTTAACTATATGTTTGGTTCATAAGAAAGTATATTGTACAAGGTGAGCCCCTACCAACCAGTTATAAGTAGGGTCTCAAATAACTCCACTTTTTAGTTACAAGTGAAACCCATTTTTTGGGGAGCCATTTATAGGGGTTATAGCCGCCCATTTATAACTGGTAGATCTAGTAGAGGCCACCTTTGTATGACTTCTTCTGCTCCTTTGAGCGGGAGGAAATTTCGGATTGGGGATTTTCGACGGCCCTCAACAAAAATACCCACGAAAGCCTGCCAGGTTTAAGGGAAATAGGTTAAATGAAATTCCCAAGATGATGGAGAAAAGTTCATAGTTTTATGGCTAATCAACCATGCCCCCCCCTACCGTACTAACGTAACCCCCCCCAGAAATAAGGCCTTATTAAGAGCTTATTGACCAATGGTTTCCCTTAATAAGGCCTTATTAAACCCAGATTTCTAGGGGGTATGTCAGGGAGGGGCAGGTTGACCAGCTATGATAGTTACACACATGCATGCATTTTGACGTAAAGATGCTATCCTGAACATCTATTATTTGGGGGTATCCCCCACCACTAACAGTGAAATAATAATCTGTTCATTTTTATGAAGGGCCCCCAAACTAAACCTTCACAAACTCTCTTTTTCTGTTTCTGTTGCCGGGGACACCCTGAATATTATTATTTGTTCTTTTACACCCGGAAGTTTTAACATTTTCGGCCCTGAAAAATGGTGGCAAAGGATAAGGATCCTTCCCTATTTAGTACGTGAATTCTCCGGGTTATGACCCCTAACTTGGATGTGTTTAAGGTGATTTTCTGCGTATTCTACGATTGGATTCATCGCCATGAAACTACCATTTGGGAGAATACCTGTGATTTTTTTTGTCCATCCGCATCTTTTTAGCGGTCTAAGTCAGGGGTCTTGAATTGAAGGAAATCACAACCACCCAACGAATCACCAACAAAACAACAACGGTTGCTCATTTAGTTCATGATTTATACAGATTCAAGGTGGGGGTAGTTGGCGTCTGTTTTTTATTTAAACTCTCCACCCCATCGACCAGTTAAGACTGAACAAACACCTCTCGGGCAATCCCGTAGCGAAATCAACAAAGTTCCAAACTAAGTTGATGTATCTTCATGTAGCTTTCTTGGATGGGATTATTGCAAAAAAACAACCAAATGAAGGTAACATCAACTAAGAGTTGCACCATTCTTATTTTCGCAATTCCACCTTGCTAAGTGTCCAAGAAGAAAGACCCTGTTGGTGACACCAAGATACGTAGTGGCATGGGATCGTTCTTCACCCTTCGAACCCTGACAGCTGAGGTAGCTATTCAATTATACAGTGAGTAGTCTCATAGCTGCTTCTCTTTTTGATGAAGATCCGGGTTTGCATTTGGGAGGTTTCCCATGTCATGTCAGCTAATTTATTTCACAAAATCTGGTTTGCTGCAGATTTGCTTAAGCAGTTACAAGTATAGGAGGAAATAAGTCTACTTAAAGGGGTTAAATAACCCATTTATAAGGACATTTGGTTATTATCCAATTTTACAACGATCGGTTCGGGGCTCACTTTGTAAGGTTTGCTAGAGCTTGCTGCGCAGGGCGGAGAATCTATGAAGTTACTTGAGAAATTTGTGGGTTGCTGCACCACCCTCCAGGGAACGAGTCCATATCCCATCTTTGGAAATCACTCCCAGGATATTGGAAATTCATAGGTCACACAGGAATCTGCGTTGCAGATTCCTGTTTCAACTAGTTGGCTAGGACCTACTCCAATTTTCAAGGAAATCAATTGGAAAGCTATCTTCGAAACCTATATTTTATCGGCCCAGATGGGCCAAGACAAAGAACACAAGTGTGGGTTTCATGTAGTATATATATATACATATACATATTTATATATATACATGATTTGATTTAATATAGTTATTTATAAGGGCCTTATAGTGCCCTCCAATGTATTACAGTAAAAAAGACAAACTATTCCATGAATTGACTATGAAGTGCAATGATCCTTCATGTATATTACGTTGTTTCAATCCAACAACCAAAACCTGGCTCTTTTCACTGCAAAGATGTCGAGAGCAGCACAGAGTGCAGTCACGTACAGCTTTGTAAAGATCAGTGTGTCTCAAACGTGAAGTCCATGTGAGGAAAACAAGGGGGACATGAAAGTCACGAACAATCCAACAGGCGAACCCAACGAAACTTGTTGGCGACATATTCAGTCAGATTTTTGTCGAAAGTTCAAAGTTCTGAAATGGAATGAGGAAAGCAATCATTCAAAGTTGCCAAGCATTGTTCATGGCAGTTGAATGGCAGGGTGTCAATATAGAAGATAGAACCAGCTTGTGATTGCAGAATATTTCAGATACGTTCTATATTCACCTCCTATTTGGGGAAGATGATTCAGTTGACTTGTTGGCTCAAGTTTCAAGATGAGTTGAGTTGGAACCACCAAGTAAACAAGTTCTTGTCTCTATATATACTTGGATCTGTTTAAGGTGACTTTTTACCTTCTACCATTATTAATTCACCATTAATTTTTCACCACCATTTTAGGATTTCGTTTTTTGTAACCACTTTACAAGCAAGTCTAAGCAGGGAGTTAGGAGTTTGATGTTTTGATGTACCGAGGTATAAATGGAAGCTCCCGAGCTACCCAGAGGATCCATTTGGCTAAAATTTATGAAAAATGTAGGGAAATATACCAGTCCCATGGATCCTATGGGTATACCCACCTGAACTATACAAGCAATTGATATTTTGTGTGAATACCTTTTTTAGATCATACCCCGATCACCTCAACAATGACTTTCTGGATGTTCAGAATTTTTCATTTCTTGGTTACTTTTGGGGAGTTCAAAGCCAAAGTCCGGAGGCTTTGCAGTGACATCCTTGTAATGGTTATATCTCGTTTATATACTATGACCAGATAAACTCCCTATCCTTTCAAGGTGGGCCCAAAAACACCAACCAGTTAACTCCACTCTTTTATAGGGGTGGGTTAATTCACCCCAGTGAAACCCATATATTTTCGGCCATTTATAGGGGCCCCAGTTCACCCCGTTTAGAACGATCGTAGCTACGGGGCCCACCTTGTAGTTTCCTGTTGAGTGTGAAAACCGACTGCTGGACGTATAGTCAATCCATGAATCCCTGCAGAAGACAATGGACCTATATATATTGACTAGACTTGGGTGTTTTCCAAAAATAGAGGTACCCCAAAATGAATGGTTTATAATGGAAAACCCTATTAAGATGGATGATTTGGGGGTACCACTATTTTTGGAAACACCCATATAATATAACTTTTATATTGGCCCAGAAAATGTAGGAATGTTTCAATTTTCTGTATGTACTTCCTTCCTTGAGAAAAATGATTGGATCTTAGGCTGAGGGAAGGATGGTATCTTCGGGACCGTCAGTCCCGATGGAATCTTGGAAATCCACGTGTAGAAAGACTTTCCGATGAAGATTCGCCTCGAAAAAGTGTAAGACTGAACCAGCCCAAGTTTGGATATTTGTTGTGGGGACAAAGCAAGGACCTAGAAGTTTACTCCCCTGGTAGGTTCAGGGAAAGAAGTGCCATTTGGCAAGATGCCAATTATTTGGGTTGCCACTTAAAGCCATCTCAAGTCACAAAGTAAATCAATTACAATTTGATATGGGGATAGTTGCGAAGTTGATTCTGGCTCACATATCGCAACTCTGCTTGACAAAATGTTAACTCTTCTTAAGAGTGCATTGGTATGCTTCCGTGTGTTTGAGGCACTCCCTCCGTCCAGCAGCATTGCTTCAGCTTGAAAAAATCGTGAGGTGTTTCCAAATAAAAGGCTATAAACCCAATACAAACAAGAAATGAACAGGGTTTTTTTGCCTTCTGGCAAACGACTATGGCTGGCCGAAAATCGCACCTGCTATTCAGATACATCTACTTCTATATAATTTTATGATGATGGATTGATACATATGTACCAGCACCTTCCAAGGGGTGCGAATTAAACCCGAAGGGGTGGTAAATGACACCCTGTAACGGAACCATTTAAGGCACCCTTCGAAGGTCCAGGTATATATTATATATATACACATATTATTTATATGTGTATACAGTATACACCTGGAAGCCAAATGACCCTCCTTTTTTTTTGGAACAGGCTTTGTTTTGAGGGGTTGACCTTCAAAAAATAGAAGTCATTGGGGCTCCAGGTGTACACATTGATATTGCATCTTCCAAAACCAAGTCCCGGAGGTTGCCCGTTGTTTTTGTTTTCCTATTTTGAACACACTCAGTCATCCTTTTTTCTTCCAGCAAAATTTAAGCGGGTATATCTAAGCGGCTGTGTAGCTCTCATGGGTTTTTTCAAATGTGGATGTGTTTCATTAAATCCTTGGATTTGTTTCAGGTGATGTTTTACCGTTTTTTACCGTGGTAAATTACTATTAAATCACCATTTGGGAGAACAAATTGTTTTACTTTTTGTCACGCATCGTAAGCAAATCCAAGCATGCAACTATTATATTATTTCGTTCATCACTTGCTTAAGCAACACTTCAGCACGTTCCAAGCTCCCTACCTCTCTCTCGTTCTCTCTCTCTCTCTCTCTCTCTCTCTCTCTTACAAACANCTCTCGTTCTCTCTCTCTCTCTCTCTCTCTCTCTCTCTTACAAACAATGGATCTTATAGTCTTGGGCTGGCGGAATATCATCCATGTGCTAAAGCCTAAAGCAAATTCTGCAGCTGGTTGCTTCATGCAAAGGTTTGTACAACCTCATTAGATATATGGCATTTGGATTATAACAACCACCATTGCAATGTTCCTTATTGAAGAAAATTGGACTTCAACAGAATCATGTCACGAAGTATTTTGTTGCCACTACTCACTTGTTTCATACTGCTTCATTATCACTTGTTATTGTTCTTGCTGTTGTTGTTGTTGTTGTTCTTGTTGTTGTTGTTGTTGTTGTTGTTGTTGTTGTTGTTGTTGTTGTTAAGATATCAATTTTTCCAGCTCCCAAAGCCACACATTGCTTCCAAAATTCAGACGATGGTTGCTATGCTTGTGATTTTTTTCTTCCAAAGTCATTGGAAGAATCTCACGAAGTATAAAAAAGCTTGGAACTTGATGCTGCTGTTTGTTTTTGATTCCATAATCAACTTGGATTTGTTCGTTGATTGCTTGATACTTCAAAGAGTGATTAAACCAACTTCATGGTTTCCAACAAGACGTTTAGAAAAAACATGTAGTTTATTTTCTTTAGCACCATAGGAACATATTACGACTCAAACGACACGTTTTGAACAAACCGAAGTGAACCAAAGGGTGGACCGTTTGCTGGCTGCAGCCTGAAGGCCAAGAGACTTGCACTATTTCTAAGCAAATTTCATCGCGACCAACCCGCCGGTACGTCACCCCAAATGATGGTGAAAGGGTAGGGAATCCCCAAAAAATGCCATGATCATTTAGGTTTAGGAATTATAGTAATTTGCCCAGATATTTGCACCATTTGCACTAAACATTGGGAATCACACAAACACCATGGTACTACAGTAGTAGTCTATAAGTAGATAGTGACTGGTGGGTTTTCGCCCTGGGTCTTCTTGCAACGTATGTACTGTGTTTCTTTAAGTGTTCGCTGAATTGTTAGAAATAATGAAATGGGATTTCATTGAAAAAACTGACTTCTGGTGCCGGGCACGTGCGCCGTTTCTTTTGGATGATTGCTTCCACTACTCACCTCCTTTCACGACCCAGCAACACTTCCACTAGGATGTTGATGGGTTTATAAGTACAAGCCAATTTGTACATGGTGTGGTTTTCATGTCTTGGGTGACAACCCCCCTTCCCAGTAGCAGTGATTCCATCGGATGTTTTCAGCTCGGGATCCCCTTAAACCTTGGGATTTGCCTCTATCACTGGTAAGGGGGACAGCCCAAGGTAGATAGGGTTTATGTAATCCTGCTGACACTCCGGTAAACTAACATAGCAGTGGAAGATGGACCCTTTGAAGATGTATTTCCTATTGAAGATGGGGATATTCCATTGCCATGTTAGTCTACCAGAGGGTAGTGAATCTTAAGTTTCACAGATCAAAAAAAAAACTTGGGGAAAATTTTCGAATTCAACGTGCCCGGTGGTGTAACCCCAGGTTTTTAAGTGCCTGGGGGTTCATATATCTATATTTTTGGATATGTATACATGTATGTATGTATACTGTTGACATTTACATCTAAATATCTTTGGAATTTTCACCCCTAAACGTGGGGAACGATGTTCACCCAAATTGAAGATTTGATAAAGATGGGTGGGGAAAAGAAAAAGACCAACACAACAACTGTTGGGAATCCTTCTACTTTCAAAGCCCAGATTGACCTCGACATCACCTCCAAACATGAAATTTCACACTTTCTCTTATTGATAATGACATTGCATTAGGAATCCCATCATTCATAAACCTATATACTCCAAAACGTATTTTTTTGTTAATTTATTTGTCGATGGGCCGTTTTTTCTCAGCCCTGCAAATCTCATGTCTTTTGGGCTGTTGGGCAATGTTTAGGTGGGTCATTCAAGATGACTAGACCTCAGCCCTCAATCCTTTCAGCAAGGTTCGGGCCCGTTTTGCCAACGGCATGGACACGTCCAAAAGACTACCGAGTGGGTTTGAATTGCAGAGTTTTTTTGTTGTTTCAGGGTGGTCTCGGATAGAGGTATGTTCATTCCTTCCAGCAGTATGCAAATTGATGAAGATTTGCAACTGAACTAAGGTTGAACTAAGGTTTGCAAACAAAAAAACATCAAACTTGAGAGGTTTTTCAATGATTATAGGAAGCTATAAATCTCCATCTTCTCTCGGTGGTACCTCTTCAGATCCCTGGAAAAAAACTGGTTTCCCATCGGCCAGTGGGCGTGTCCGTTCCCAGAGATTGGACGGTCCGACGTCTCGCGACGTTTGAAGGCAGATTCGGAGATGTGTGCTGGCGCGCGCCGGTGCAACAGAGATGTTACAGGGACAGTTCTTCTCATAGGAATTTGGTGTTCGGGATCGTTTTCTAAATCAACCCGACCAAAAAAATCCGCTAATTTTGGGTGTTTTTGGCAAGATTTGTTGACAACAATGCCCCCATACTTGGAGCATCATCCCAGTTAGTAAGTAGCTAGTAACCCCCATCTAGTAACCCCCATGTATAAGCCATGAAAAGGCCATTTAGAAGTTGGAACAACCCCCACTTAGGGGACTTTACTAACTACGGTTCTTAACCACTTACTGGAATGGGATCACCCTCTAAGGACATCTAGAAATGATTATGGGATTGTGGATTTTTCAAGTATGCATAGTTTAAAAAGGCATCCTTGGGCTTGGCTAGGTGCTTCTTGGCGGATGTGAATTGATAGGTTGAACCGCCAAGGGGTGTCTTGGAAGATACTCCAGGCGGTGTTTTCAAATATTTGTTTATTTTCATCCCTATATACTTAGGAAAGATTTCCAATTTGACGAATATTTTTTAGATGGGTTGAAACCATCACCCGGGTTTCAAACCCCCAAAATGGGGAAAGTTTGGTAATATGGATGGAGAAAAAAGGGGCTACCTGGACCTCTATTTTCCGACACGTCCAGCATGTCATGTCAACTTCTGGTTGAAAAAAGGGATCATTAGATTGCCCATTTTGGGGGGGACATTCAAGCAATGCAAAAATGTATGGTAAATTTGAGGGAGGTTCTCCTTAATAGTGCATTGTTTGGGTTGGTAATATAATGACCCCTGTTGTTCCAAGAGAATCTAAGAATGTTGGGCTTCGTGAACAGTGTCAATGTGATCTGTCCTTTGCATCACGTTTGTTTTGGAAAGACCGGAATATGTTTTTCCTTGAGCAGCCAGGAGATTATATTTATGGAGGTTTAACATGGATGGGACTCAGCCACTTCATTTTTGTCTATACAAGACAGTGACATTATTTGCAAAATGTATGATGTGATAAGAAGTACTAGGTGGTGGTTTCAAACATATTTTAATGTTCACCCTGATTAATCGGGGAATATTACCTTCTTCGCAATTTTTTGTTTAAGGGTTGAAACCACCACCAACTAGGATCCGGTCTAGACATGGATCCGGTCTGAATCCGTAGACTTGTAGGTTTTTTTTTGTGCTGTTCCCATGTCAGGGGGAAAACCACTACTCACCAATACTTTGGTTGTGAAAGTGTTTTTTTTCCCATCCCATGGAAAGTTGCGGAAATCTAACTGTCGCACTGTCGAAACGAAAGAAACAAAACCAGATGAACTCGTGAGTATAGTTGCTCGTTGACGACCTGCTGGTGTTAGACGTGTAAGAAAAGAACGTCTGGGATGGGCCACAAGGGTGCTGTGGTGAGTGTTTCGTAGAAGTTAATAGAGGTCAATAGAACACGTATGGTTTCATGACTTACATGGAAATTCCACAACATCAACCAACCAAAACATACCAAGTGTCTAAATGACCTGCCCAAGCAACAACTATCAACAAACAACAAGGAACCAATACAATCAAGCAACCAATACAACCAATGCAACCAGCGAACTCCGTTGGGATATCACTCTTGGATAGAAACACTCTCCACACACAAATGACTGCAAACTTGGGACAAGCCTCCAGCAAAGGATTGCACTTGAGTCAGCTGAGATTGAGAATGACCACCCATTGAAAAGGTGGTGGTGAACAGAACAAAGGAACCAAATCCCGTAGTTGAATAGTGATGATCCAATCAATATCAATCAAACATGGTCTTGATCTCTTCTTCTGGTACATGACCCCCAGGAAGGTTAACCCCCCAAAAAAGCTAACATGACAATGGAACATCCACCATTTTGAAGATGTATTCCTATTGAAAATGGGGATTTTCCAATGTCATGTTAGTTTTCAGGGGTGTAAATTTTTTACATCCTGGTTTAGGAGACGTTTTCACATGAGAGGGAAACTGGGGCTTTTTAGTCAACATGGCTTTGGATTCTGAAAATGATGTTTTACTTGCTAGCTTGGAATTGTCTTTTCATGGATATTGCAGGTTCATACTCTCAACTTTTGTTCCCTAAGGATCCAGATATATCCTAAGAAAAGGATTTTCCCTATATTCCTATTCTGGGGATGGGATTGGAACCCTCAATCCTATTCTAGGGAGGTGTTTGGATTCTTAGGGGTTGATTGAATTCCTGCAGGAATATTATTCTAGCCGGTAGAAAATGAAACGGGGTTGATTGAAAAAGCCACGGGTCGGTGCAAAAACAGCCATCGGCAACCGGGGGCCCACCTTTTATCTTGTCATGTCTGACAGGTCTTAAAGAGACTCAGGGTGAATCATCGGGAGGCTGTTCCCTGCAGGCACCCTAAATAACAGTCATGCCGAATTCAGAAGCCAAAGTGTTTACGAAACAACGAATCCGTTAAAACGAGCGCTTTTTGCTGCGGAATTGGCAGGAATTTCCAGGAATTGATTGAGATATAGAGAAATGTTCCATGATGTTTTTGTTCGAGCATGTTCAGTCAAATTGGAGTACTCAACATAGCACCTGTTTGGAAGCCTTGCAACAAAGGAAACTTACCTTCTAACCACAGGGTTTTAGGTGCAAGCTCTTCGTTTCAAGGAGAGTCATATTTTTTGGAGTTTAATTTGGGACAGAATTTGGTTTTATGTCTTTCAAACTTAAAATCTCCATATTAATCATAAAGAACTAACATAGCCCCTGAAAATGGTGGTTGGGAAACTACTTTCCTTTTGGAGAACCCTATTCTCAGATGCTATGTTAGTACAGTTGGCACTCTCTTCCGGTTAGTTTGTTTATATTTTCCTGCCGCGTGTCACGGGCGGTTTGACACGCGATCTTTTTGGGATGATTCTGCACCACCGAACCAACCAGCTCTAAATAAGTTCCTTGTGACTCAGTCATCATTTGAGTAGTGACCGGTTGACCCTCGAAGTTTAGTTTATATTCGGATTATACAACCCAACTATTTGCCAAGAAAGAGCATCGCAAGCATCCGTATTGACCAAGCAGTAAAATGGAGTGTCACACAAGTGTTGAACCCTGCTACGTTGGAGCGTGCAAATAGGCATCCTTGGGACAGGCAAACTATAGCTTTCCAACTGCAGGCACGTCAAGCATTCGGTGCCAAACACTGGGGGTTTGGGTACAAACAAATGGGTTTCACTGGGGTTAGTTCACCCCCATGAGTGGACTCATTTGGGCCCCTACTTCTAACTGGTTTTTGGGCCCACCTTGTATGTTGTGATTATTCACGGCTATGCCCTCAATTTCAATCCTCGAGTTTTGAAGCCGTACTGGAGATCCATGAAGATGCAAATGTTCCCTACTGTTGATGGAAGAAATCCTGCATCAGTTGATAGGTAGTTTATCTCATTATTTACAAGTTTTTAAAAAATTCCAGGTGGTGCAGGATTTCTTCCATCAACAGTATCTTGACTTTGTTTCATATCAAAAGTTTGAGAGAACTCTCAGTTTGTTGTTGTATAGTCCAGCGAAAAAAAAAGTTCACATTTCGCCATTTTTTGAACAATTGTTGGAAATCTACCTTTTGTCGGGGTAAACAAAATTCTGCCTGGCCTTCATCCGGGTTCAAAAAAAAATCCAGAAAAACGACCCCATCAAAAGAAGCAGAGAAAGTTTACTAGACATATTTGGAAGGAATCCAGGTATACACCCCAGACACGAAAAAAACATGTATGGTATGTAAAAACATTGTTTTAGTTGATTTTTTATTGTAAATGTCCGGGATAGATATACCCATAGGATCCATGTATGGTATGTTTATCTACATTTGGTTGATTTTTATGGTACATGTTGGTAAATATACCATAGATTGATCCAATGGGGTATTATATGATACAATGATATCGATTATAAATTTCGTCAATTTCTGTCCCCTTTTCCTTGAGAAAAGGAGTATTGACCCTCCATCCCTTTTTTCCAAAATTAAGGCCTTACTAATATGTTACCCGTCATTTCCTAAGGCGGCGAGATACGTCAAAGGGGTGGGGGAATTTTCTGAAGACTTCCCCGAAGCACACATGGCACCTACCAAGAAGCTTCGTCTTCTAAGCCTCGATTTCTTTACCTATTTTTGTTGCTGTTAGTTTCAGACTGGATACCCTCCCTGGAACTAACATTTTCGCACATGAAAAGGGATGCTTGGAATAACGATCCTTTCCTTCTGGTGCTATTTTCAGGTGCTTTAGCTGTTAGTTTCAGGGAGTGTAGCTAAGAGGATTCTTGGGATTTTCAACATGATTGGTGATTTTCAATAAGCACAAAAAGTGCCTTTCTGTACCTAAATACCTATATAATGATTAATCCACTGCCCCACTTCTACATTTAAAACTAGGTGGTGGTTTCAACATGTTTTTTATTTTCACCCCTACTTCGGAAAATGATCCAATTTGACTGATATTTTTCGAGTGGGTTGATTTCAAATGGGTTGGAACCTACCAACTAGTAAAAACTGGCTTCAAAGTGAAAAAACAATTGTTTGCTTAAGGAATGGGTACTGTTTGTCTGAGTACTATTTTTGAAACCTTTTCCAAACCAGCGCATCATTGAATCATAATCCTTGAAATAGAGGCATAGCAGTGACCAAAAAAGACGTTTCTCTTTGTTAATGTTTAACATTCCTCAGGGATGCTGGATGCAAAACCCAGTGAGTTACCAACACCATGAGTTACCAACACAGAAAGGTGCAACGCAACTTCCACAGAACCATTGATCACCAGAATTCCAACTCTGAAACGCCGAAACGATTCAGGTAGTTTTGTAGCTGAAGCATACCGTGAAGGAGTGCCAATTGAGACCAAGGGGTCCCTTTGGATTGTGGTAAGTGGAATGCAAAATTGTAGTTTCATACACTTGGGAATGGGGGTTGGGTTACTTGGGGGTTATTGGCTGATGGTAGGAATCCGAAGCCAAATTTGAATGATCTCTGAGATGAGCGATCAGTGCTGATGGGGTTGTAGGTTATTTCATTCACCTAAAATCATAGCTTAGATGTTCAACATATCCCATGGTCTCTCCAAGTACTCTTTTACCAAGTTGGGGTCATAAAGCTCCAACAGGGGACGTTCTTTGTTGTCTAAGTTTGGAAAGTTGATTTTCTAGTGGAAAATGATGGGGAAAATGATGGTTAAGTTGAGAGCTCTTCAATAAAGGCCTTGTTTCAATGGAGTTTCCTGGTTTCTTAATAGGTGGTAGGTGATATATACTCCCCCAATTGGCAGTATATACCACTTATATATTGCCTTTTGGGAGGTTATATGCTACCTACCACCCAATTTGACGAGCATATGTTTTCAAAAGGGTTGAATCAAAACCACCAACTAGTAATAGACTATGTTCCGTTTTTAGAATCTTCAAATAGATAGATTGATAGATAGATTGATAGATTTATATGGTGAGGTCAAACTAGACATGTCTTTCATCCTGGAGGACTTAGTCCTTGGATTGATTTCACCCACAGAGAGAAAACAATTCACAAGAGTTTGTACCATCCACTCAAACCCATCACTGGCTGCCTTATGTAATCCCAAGTCCCTTTTCACTTGGTTAGAGATTTCATTAATTGAATAGTTGCACTTGTGATGAAGCGCTCAGACGCACGGAAGTAAACGTGCCAAGATTCGGAAGAGGGCATAGCATTGTAGGTGGTGCACACGAGTGAATCTGAACGCACTTCCTGGAGCCGGTTATCTATATATGGATGTTTCCGAAAATAGAGGTACCCCAAAATCCATTTTAATAGGGTTTTCCATGATAAACCATCCATTTTTGGTACCCCCTATTTTTGGAAACGCCCATATAGAACATTTTCATCCACACAAGGAGTTTTTTGTTTCACCTCCACCCATGGGTTCATTGCCATGGAAATCATCCAGGAGTACCAAGCTATGCACCGGAGAGGTGACCCGGGGGGAAGGATTCTTCAGACGTTAAGTCTCTCCCATCGCTTGATTCCCTTGTCTAGGTGGTGGTTTCAAAGATTTTTTATTTTCACCCCTATTTGGGGAAGATTTCCAATTTGACTAATATTTTTCAGATGGGTTGAAACCACCAATTAGTTGTGAATGGCACCCAAACTCACAAACGCTTCACAAGAGGGATTTTTTTTTGGGGGGGTAAGTTAAGACTACAAGGTGGGGGGTTACAACGGTGGCCGAATCGTTGGAAAAACATGGCGGGGTGTTTATATAAATGGCCGAAAATACATGGGTTTCACTGGGGTGAAAAATCACCCCGAAATAAGGTACACTGATTTCACCCCACTTATTTCACTGTTTTTTTTTCGGCCCACCTTGTAGGGAGTGCATCCAACTCTGGACTTATGGAAGGTATGTGAAGCACCAATTTGTTCTTTACAAATCTATGCTGGAGATGAACATTTTGTTTCAGGACATGAAGCTCAAACATATAAAATATAAACCTGAAAACAGGTGATTTTCCAATAGGAATCTTCTTTTTCCAGGTGTCCATTTTCAGGTTCCATGTTTAGTTTTCAGGGGTGTATATACTGTAAAAGGGTCGTGGCTTTCAAGCATGATCTGTGGGTGGTAGATGGTGGGTGGCTTCGCTGAGATCGTGTAAGGCTCAATTGGTTGTGGTATCAACAAAAAGCATCCACAATGTCAGATCTGAGTGAATTTCCATCGCAAAAAAGGCATCCACACGACTGGAGCATTCTTCCCGAAGATATGTGTTTTTTTTTTCTAATTTTGGGCCAAATCTTTTCGCGATTTCGGGATTTTAGTTTTTTAGGATTCCGGCTTTTCGTCGGGAGTGATTCAATTTCATATTTGGGGCAGATCAAGCCATGCTCAAAATGTAGCTGGCAATTTTGTGTTGAGCGTTTTGCCAAAGAAATAGTTTGGGGGTTTCAACTTTTAGCGACCCGCCAGTTGGTGCTTGGCCACTTAAGTCATAAGCAAAAAATTGTACGTTGAAAGACATCCAAGCAGATCTCTGACTGCTGCATCAATTCCTTGGATTTGTTGAAGCTGGTTTTGTACGGATTGTACCATGGTAAATCACTATTAAACCACCAGTCGGGAGTTTTTTTGTAAAACTGTTTCCAAGCATCTTATTAAGCAAATCCAAGAATAGCCTTTGTTTTTCGCAGTTCTTCACTGATGAAGGTTGATACACATGTGCCCAGGGCCCATTTGGATGTTATGAAGTCAGCTAGCAAGCACCTTAAGCAAACCCAAGATTCGATATGGTGAAGCGGGAGGATCAACCCCAACCACCCCGGATCGTTTTTCAGGTTTTCTGCAGCGCCGAGTGGAACACCAGGCCATGTGGGTTCAGGCGTTGGAGAAGTTATGCAGAGATAGATGCTAGTTATATTTTATATATATAAGTATATATATATAGATTAATATTATTATATACATATGTATATCATCACATAGGATCCATGCATGGTATATTTACCTACATTTGATTGATTTTATGGTAAATCTCCCGTAAATATACCATTTCCCATTGGATCCGTAATGGGGTTTAGTGGGACACGTAGGAAAAAATATCACATTCCCATGGACCCGAAAAGGGGAGGGGTATTTTTTCTTGGCAAATCAGGTCATTGACCCTTTCAGTTTCATGGGATTTGATCCAATCCTAGAGGTAAAGTGACACTAGATGCATGTCAACTTCACAGGAATTGAACTTGACACAATAAGGTCAGTACCCTCCCTGAAAATGAACATGTCCCCCAAACAGGCCAAATTTCAATAGGAAATACATCTGAACCAACCATTGATTTTCAGGGGACATGTTTGTTTTAGGGAGGGTAATTGAAATAGATCGGCAACTTACAACAACTTACAACAAATAGAAGCAAAGCAATCATGGAAGTATCTGAGCAATTTATAGCGACCTTTCCCGCCGGTTGGTCACCCCAAAAGGTAGTTTAGTAATTAAGGGAATCCTACTCAAAATCGCCGAAACATTCAGGTTAAGGATTTACAATAGATTGTCCAGAACTATACCTACATGGTGGCGGTTTTACTTGTTATCTTTTCCGGACGTGGATTGTGACTGAGCCATAGCCACGTGTAAAAAACACTACTTCGAGGATATTTTGGAAACCAAGACTCATACCAAACACTCAATGTATGGTAGTACCTGCATTTACCATCAAAAATGGCCAAACCTAGGTAAATATACTATACATTGAGATCATTCAGTGTCTGGGATAAAAAAAACATTAATTATCTTGAAGAAGTTTCAGTAACTGGTGAATTTTGAAGCCTTGGTTTCTTTCAAAAAACCCAACATTTCACGTGTTTAGGGCCGATCACTCTTGCCAACAAAAAATTCTAGGATTCATAAGGTGGGGGGGGGTGTTCAAGCGGAGGGGGTAACTGGGGAACCCTAAGGATTCCTAGGGAAGATTGGGGAACCTTAGGGAACATTAGGAATGATTAGGGGAATCACCACCCCCCCTTAAGAATCCTATTAAAAAAGAACCATGGGCCCAACACAACCCGTTGCCAGGTGAGTCCCAGGTACCGATAGGTGGAGCACTGGAGGGATGTGGGAACAAACCTATAGCAGCTGAATCAGGTGCCTTCCATCGGATGGGTGCAGGATGGGTAGCATTGGTTTGACAGGGGGATCCATCCCATGACTTGTCATGTGGGACTTATAACCATGGTTAGTAATACGTAAGTCAACTTAGGATCGGCTTAGTCTAGTTATAAATCATGGCTGGTCAAAATACCCCTCACTTTAATGGCGATGTGTTTTTTGACAACCATCCTCATCCTTTCAAAGCCACTAAGCTGAAAAAAAAACAAAATTGAATGATTACCACCAGTTGTGATGTTACCTCAAAAAACACACATATTATGTGCTTTTCTATTGAGGGAAGCTGGGGTTTCTTCATCACTTGAGCCAGTTGATGATGTTACCTTTTCAACTCAAAAAGTGACTAGTGTTCCTGAATACCCGGGCCACTAACATTCAATATCATCAAAGGTTGTTTTTCCAGCCTGTTGTCGTGTGTGAATAGAACCTGTTTTTGTTTGTCCTTTCGATATATTAAACATATCCATATCGAATTCATTGCTCGAAACCTGTTTTTTTCGCACTGAGATTTATTAGCGGAAAGAAAACAAAAATACATATATATATATAATATATGTGCTTTATTTTTTTAAACATTTTTTTATATATGTACCATGTGGGGATTCCCTTTGAAACCAGTGCTTGCTGATTCGCAGGCTTTGCAGCTACGAATGGCTTTGGATCTTCGTGTGGAATCCCGGTCCAGTCGACATGAAGGATGCATTTAAAGGCCTACCAAGAGCGATATGGAGGTTTTGACGGACCAAAGAAAACCCTCAATAGATTTCAATATATCAAAATACATTTGGATACATTTGGCATCTATAGATTAGATATAACATTTTGTATGATTAAGGTATATTGTGATATGTTTTTGTCATTTTTGAAGTGTTCCAGGTTCATCTTCAATTTTATATAGTTGCTTATTTGGGTTGGTGACCCTGGGATTCTCGGAAAGCCACACGCTTGGGATCTCTTAGCATCTCTTAACAAGTAAGTGTACATATACCCTGAAGTCAAAATACATGGCAAAACTGCCCCTCAAAAGCTTGGTTGGTAGAGGGATTGTATAAACCTAGATATTACGTCAGCAATGAAAAAACAACCTGGTTGTTTGTTGCGTAATGTGGGGGATAATGCTACCCAGCTATGTGGGGATTATAACTAATGGGGGCCACCTTGTAGTTATCTTTTGACAAATTTGAAGTTAAACTTGGTACATGAAGGATTCACCTTGACCAACCAGACAACCGGCAAGAGTCATAGTATCACCGCATTTTGATTCAACAAAAAAACGTTCTGTTTGCTCCTCATGGAGGTACCCACCACCTGGTCGCGGTGATACCTATTCAGGCGGGACATGGGTGAAACTGATGAGTCTGGGAGAGATTTAGACTACCAGTTGACAAATGTGTTCAATTTAACAGGATGTCACAGAGTGCGCAGAAAGTTTGGTTGTTGGGATAAGGTAGTGCTACTCCAAGTTTTACTAGTGGTACTATAGTAGTATTTCTTCTACTTCCACTGCTATCCCTTTATGAAAAGCTAAAATTGCGCCCCGTGATCGAAAATTATTCCAACCACATAGTTGTGCGTTTTGGGATCTTGGGATGGGATTGACGATCGATCTACAAGGTTTAGTTCATCATACCTAGATGTTCCGTGTATGGATTATTTCAATAGCTGTTTCTGGTTCCCTTAATAGGTGGTAGGTACCATACAATCACCCAATTGGCAGTATATACCACTTATATACCACTTATATATTGCCAATTGGGAGATTATATATATATATATATATCACCTACCACCTACTAAGGGAACCAGGAAACTCCATTGATTATTTGCCTACATTAGGTGAAAACGAGGCCACATTCAAGAGGAAATGGCTGGGTAAATATTCCCTAATTACATGCAGATTACATGGGATATCTTCATTCATTCGTATGGAGCATTCCATGGGATTAATTCACCATTTGTCTGGGTGGCAAAATGGGTAAATATTACCTATACACAATAATTCACCATTCCCTACATGGAGCCCTATTTTTTGGGTGGCAAAAAAGTCCATGGGATTCGTTCTGTCCATCTTTTGGAGGAGATGAACGCTCATGAACTTGGCGAAAAGGAAGGTAACATTTTCCCCAGGGTTTTCTTTACGGGATGAAATACTACCCGGTTATGTGGGGACTATATGATAAACCACTATATAAGGATCCCGGGTCCCAATAAAAACAACTAGGATTGGACAGTTTTTTTCGTTGCTCATTTGTTGCTTACATTGTTTAACATAGACTGAAATGAACCCAACATAAAGATTTTGATGCAGCATCCCTCAGTGGAACCCTGAATGGTTGGGTGAAGTGAAGACTAAGATCAAATTGAATGACTAGGTGGTGGTTTCAAATATGTTTTATTTTCACCCCTATTTGGGGAAGACTCCCATTTTGACTAATATTTTTCAAATAGGTTGAAACCACCAACTATATAGAAATTGAATGAGTTGGCCATGACGATAGTTGGGTCTCTTGACGAAGTATACAGCCAATCTGAACCTTGAAACATCCTGAGATGATTGTGGTTGGATGAAGCCAACGACGTTGCGTCGCGAGAAAACTCTTCTCTCCCTTAAACAAGCCTTTATTTAAGGGACAATGTTGGTCACTGAACCCCAATGTAGGCATGGAAAACCAGGATTGCTACATATGAACAGGCAAATTTCATGTTGAGTTGATGTTTTTCAACAGTAGGAACACCATGTATATTTATACTATCACTGACTATCAGTGCGCGAATGAGAAAATGACAAAAGATGCAATTCCCAGCCAACGTCATCAGCAATGTTCGCAAATGCTGGGCAGCTACGTGAAAAAGGCACAGGGCTTGGAAAATACAGGATGTCGTTCCTCAGAAGACAATCTTCTGCAAGCTTCTTTCAGAAGATGATGTAACCATTTCCAGAGTGGCTGGAACCCGACGTCACATGGCTTCCAACAAACGTCGCTGAATCTGATCCAAGAGGTGGTGAACCGCGAAATGCCATGCGAATTGAGGAACATGTGGGAGGATGAGAAAAACAAAGGCATACAAAGATAAGATGCTTGGACAAAGTAAAACAAATCTGTCAAATGGTGGTTTTTGGTGATTTACCATGGTACAATCCGTAAAAAAGTCACCAACTAAACAAATCCACGTATTGTTCCATCAAGGGGTACAGCCTTTCAAAGCAACCACCACCTGGAACATTTCATGGTTTAGATCTCCCTCAATCGCATCCCAAGCGAAAACTCAAAAAACTTGAAGTCCAGCCGTTATCCTGTCACTCCTTTCACATTAAATGACACCAACCCAAACAACCTTTAGTGACATCAACCAACCTCATGGATCAGAATGAGGATCATCAGGATCCCAGCATCACTATGCATCACTGACATCAACCAGACTTCAATGATATCAATGACATAGGATCCATGTATTATGCGTATGTATTTACTACACTTACATTTGGTTGATATCTTTTAATGTTGAATGTAGGCATCATATACCGTACCCTTCCCGTGGATCCGTTAATTTGGAAGCCACCAGGTGGAACCATGTCCTATGGGCCACCGCCCGGGTCGCTCCTAGGTGGGGCGGGACCGGAAGAACAGCTGAGTGATGAAAAAAAAACGGTTTTTAAATTGCTGTATATAGGGGATGAAATACTACCCAGTTATGTGGGGATTATAATAAGCCATTAAAAGATATTATAAGGATCCCCTATTAACCAACCAGTATAATTGAAAGTAGTAAGGTTTTTTTTTTCGTGGCTCAGGTGGTGAAACTTCAAATATTTTTTTGTTTGAAAACCCTCTGGGGTTTCATGATCCAATTTGACGAGCATATTTTTCAAGTGGTCTGGTTCAACCACGAACTTGAGATTTTTTTTTGAGTATATGCAAAGGTTTTTTCCATGTATATACATATTAAAACATTTAGAGCTTTCTGGAAATATAAGCATATTCACCTTGCAAGTGACGATAAACATCGTTCATTCCTCATGCGCAAACTTAAGAAAGGTGGAGGTCTACCTGCATTTCTCCATCTACCTTCGCAGCACGGGTTGCCGCCGTGCGCTTTTGGTTGCCGCCTTTTGATTTTGTTGGGGCGGCATGGTCAGGTGAGGTCACACCCCAAGGGTTTTGATTCATGTTGTGATTATGTTTCATTATTATCACAATTATATATCATTATGATTAATATTATATCAGTATGTTTCCAATCATTTTTGTTAATGTGTTGATTCTTCTTTTGGTAACATTTCCACAAATCTATGAGAAATTTGCAGCCCAATTTTGAGATATGCCTAGTTCGCAAATTCATGCACTTCAGGCAGAATAATCATTTCAGTTTCAGTGAGGTGTTGCCAAAAATGCGCCTAATTTGGTAATATCCCTTGATGATTTCAAAATTTCCTGAAAATGATGGATTGGAACACTTCCTTGGCCTTGAACTCTGTTTCTGTTGCAGGGGTATCTGACATATTAGATATCAGGGAGTGTACACGCCTAGGATCGGAGTAGTACATACGGATTATTGCATATTCCAACCTAACTTAAGTAGGTTTTTCTGAATATGAATATAGACTTTCTGCATGGGAAGTGAAAATCACCCCAGGTACTATCTAGTTTCATTGTTGTTCCTATATGTGTTGGGGTCCAAACTGCCATTGTTTTCCTATGCTAGGGATGGTCATCAACCTTATACTATGGTTTTGCAAATACTCATTATAAGGTTTCCCCATATTCAAGCTGGGATGAGTTTATCCCCAACATAAGGAGTTTATAGACCCATGGCACAAAAAAAGAGCACCTTGTGAGTATACCAAACGTCGTTTTCCGCAGCTGCGGGTTGCTCCGAAAAAAAAGTTCGGTCCGGGCTGTGTGCCGAACGACGAACATTCCGACGCGCTGGAAAACTATTGGAAAGCAGCAGGGATGAGGTTCAAGCGATGGGCTTGGACTGGTTGTTAAATGGGGTGAAATGGGGCCCCTATAAATGGCACAAAAGAAACAGGGTAACTATAGGGTTACATATAACCAAGTTTCAGGTTTTTCGTTGGGGAGTTTAAAACTTCACCAACAAGGTGGGCCATTATCTAGGTGGTGGCAACTCAAACATTTTTTATTTTCACCCCCTGTTTGAGGAAATAGTTCCAATTTGACGAGCATATTTTTTAATTGGGTTGAAACCACCAACCAGTTATAAATGGGGGTATGGGGGCCCCAATAAATGGCACAAAAGAAACAGGGTAACTATATGGTTACATATAACCCTATAGGTGGACTTCGAACCCTACTTATAACTAGTAGGGGCCCCTAGAAAACCAGTTATAAGTAGGGTCCCAAAGAAGTCCCCTTATTTCGGGGTGAAAAAGAACCCCAGGGAAGCCCATTTATTTTCGGCTACGGCTACGGGTTATGACTCCATTATAACGATCGTAGGGGCCCACCTTGAAGGTTTGTTGCGGAAAGGGAGTTGTTGGGTTTGGTGATGAGCTGCTGGTGATGGTGGTGATTTGCACTGCTTAAGTGTAGGAAAGCAGGAATTAAGATTCATTTGCACGATTCAAGGGGAATGGCCATAGAAAGGAAACCACCAATATGAATCACTTCTATTGAACCACCAATTTTGAATTGAGTAAGTAAACCACATATAAAAAGAGCCATGGGCTATGTTGTTTCCAAACCATCACTTTTAAGGGTCCTTATTTTGGCTGTTGCTCCGAATCTTCCATGTGATACCCATCATACCAAAGAAACCCACAGATCTTTGACTTCGGGCGGATCATACAGGGTTTTTATACCAAGTTTCAGGTTTCTCGTTGGGGAGTTTAAAACTTCACCAACAAGGTGGGCCCTTATGATCGTTATAAGTAGTGTGAACTGAACTAAGTCCACTTGTAGCCATTTATAAGACCATTTATAAGGCCATTCATGGCGGTTATAACCGCATTTGTAACTGGTAGGCGCCCGCCCACCTTGTAGATCAAACTTGACCATGCCCAGTTTAGTGATCCAATTGCAGCTGCACAATTTAAACAAAAATCGTGACGTTCGGGACATGAGCTGGACACAAAAACAGTTCGAGGTTTTCCTTGACGACGCCCTTAGCGACACTCTCAGCGTTTCTTGGGCAAACTGTGCTTCGCGTAGAGTTCTACGGCAGGGGTGATTGGCAAATTTGCAGAACTAGGGCCATGTGGGATAGGATCCATGTATGGTATACTTACCTATATGTACCATAAAAATCAACCACATGTAAATATACCATACATGGATCCAACATAGAAAATTTGTAGAACAGGCTCAGAACTGTTTTGTCTAAGGGTGGGTCGACGAATCCTACCATAAACATCACACAGCAGGAATCAATGTTCAAGTGAAGCTGTTGTTGAGTCAGATTGGTGAGTTGAACAGCCTGGGGTTGGTGGATTTATGGATTTATTGAAGGTTGTTTTTAGAATGGTAAATCACCACCAAACCATCATAAGCAAATCCAAGATGATGTTGATCCAAGAATTCGAAGTTAAGATTTGGTACGTGTTCTAGATATGGAACATGGATAGAGAACATTTTTTTAGGGTACAACTTAACGACTACTGTATTTTATGAACTTTTTTTGGTGGCACTCCAAAAAGAAGTTTGCGTGGGCAAAAGACGGGCGATTTCACTGGGGTTTCACCCCACTAAATCTATGCAAGCAGTTGGGATCACTTCGGGCTGGCTTGGGAGAGAAACAACCCTTGGTTGGTAGATATTATACGTTGCATGTAGACATGTGACATGTCTATTAGTTTTTACAGTATACTTATGGTTCAAGAACTATAGCATATGAAGTATGGTCCATCAAATGGAAGTCCTTGACAAGACCTTCTTTCTTCATTCATGACATGTGATTTTGTTGGGTCAAAATGTTCAACATGTTTCGTGAGTCATTTTGGCTTTGAGGTCATTTCTAACATGGTACCTGATGGAACATCGGGCAATGGATCCTGAAGGCGTTCCCGACTTCACGAGTTAAGGTTGGTAGTGTAAAACAGCACGATTTACAGGTGGTTTGCTCCAATCCTAAGGTAGTCCAGGACTAATACCCCACCGCAAAACTCACATCATAAAAGGCTATGAACGATGGTAGATGGAAGTTTTACAACATGTTTTTTTAAGATGATATTTTGTCACTAATCTTTTTGATGACACTTGTTGTGTCTTTATCTTTTGTTATGGTATAAGTCACTTTGAGGGGAGGGCTTCGAACACGTTCGTTTCTTCTTAATTTTGAAGCCTGCAATACTTGGTAAGTTTCAACACTATAATTGCACACCCAAAAGGTTTGGACATCGTGCCGTTTCGCACGAATTTCTCTGAATGCCCCTGATTTTGAGTTACAGCCAAATCAAAGAAATGAGGATTATAGCTACAGTCTCTCAGCGTCCAGCACCAAAATCTTTGGACAAAATCTTTGGAGGGTAGACTATGGTGAACTATGATGGGTTTATAGTTTACATAGGTGGTGGATTTGAATTGTTTTCACTGTTGCAAACCACCACAGCCAACAGCACCGCCACCATGGAGAACCCACGACAGGCTCGGGAAGTTTTCTTCCAACGGCAGATCTCTCGGTGCCCTTGCGCGTGGGCTGCCGACGGACAGATGAGTGCCATGGCGCAGTTGTTTAGAAAGTTGGTGCGTTCAGAAAAGCCAGGGAGGATTCATACACCCCCAAGAAACTAACATGAATCCTGAACATCACTTTCTGAAAAGGACATTCACCAAACCTCCATTTTGGGGTTCCATGTAAGTTGTGTTGGAAGTATGCGAAATTTGTGGATCGAAGATGGACAAGCAGGTGATTCAATGACCCCAACTTCAATCATTGGAGTTCGTCGCCTTCGAAAAGGGGACATTTTTACGCTCTCAAAATCTTGGATTTGTTTACCCTCTAAAATATCCCACCTTTTCGATAAGGAACATCATCTTCAGTGCCTTGGGAGTTTTAGGGAGTGTAAGATGATCTTTTACTTTGTACCATGGTAAAAAACCAGCAAACATCAAACTGCCACTTGGGGGAATATTGTTTACTTTTTCCAAGCATCGAACAAGCAAACCCAAGAAAAGGCAAAAACCCTTCAAGCAATTGCCAGGGAAATACATTTTGTTCCTTTCTTTTTCAGGAAAAGTCATTGGTTCACAAAGTTTTTTTATCTTAATTTTCACCCTGATCTTTGCGGGGTTTCATGATCCTTAATTTGACTTGGGCATATTTGTTCTAAGATGGATGGGTTTTGCCCACCACCTCAAAGGTCTATCATCTTTTCACCGTTAAACGCCGAGGTTTCAAGAGATCTACGTGGCTGGAAGCCGTGCCTTACAGATTTTCCAGGCGTGAATTACGGGGCTTCGGGAAGATGACCCAGGTGGGTTGGACTCATGAAGGGATGAATTTATATATATATATACCTGAATTTTCTTGTGACCTTCATTCATGACTTCCAATTTTTTTAAGGCCATCTTTGGTCATGAAGATTTTTTTGTTTGACGTTTGATTGTTTTGGAAGAATGACCCTCCCTGAAACTAACAGCAAAAGCACGTGCAAAAGAGGCAAACTCCCAAGAGGAAAGGCTTGTCTTCCAATCATCCGTTTTCAGGGGCAAACTGTTAGTTTCAGGGAGGGTGTAGGACATGTGTAGACGTCAGGGAACGTCACCCCAGAAGGTAGGATGTGTATCCTACTTTAATTTTAGCTCAGATAAAAGTCAATATATATATATTATGATATATTTATATGGTTTATTATGGCTTGCCACCCCAAAATAGACTAGCCTCCCTAAAACTAAAATCCACCTGAAAAAGTTGATGATTGGAAGACAATCCTTCCCTTCTGGGATACCATCTTTTCGGGTGAAAACATGTCTGTTGGTTTCAGGGAGGGGCCCACTACATGGCCCCTGGATTTGTTTTTTTAGATGTACATTTCCTATCTTATCTTTGCGGAATCCAGATTTAGAGGATACACCCCCAAAGTAACTCACACAAAGCCACCCTGTAGAAATTCTACTTCACATGTTGAGGAATACATCAAAATGATTAGGCCCCTGAAACGAGCCCTTTCAAAAATACGCTAGATATGGTCCCAGTCGTCGTATTCCTGATTTCAGACCATATTTTGTGCCTCAAAATTAGGGGGTTCCACAAATTCTTGGATTTGTCAAAGGTGTTTTTTTTTTGGATTGTACTGTATAGTAAATCACCATTTTTCACCACCACTTGGGAGATTATATGTTTGGAACTTGGAACCCATCCGCATCGAGGAGTCGCAAATCCAAGTTTATTGGGGAAAAATGGATGGATTTACGGACCACCCAAGACATGAGCCTCTTCAATCAACATAGCGACATACCGCAGCAGCAAAAGGTGTGTGTTGATTGCGGAGATTGAGGAGTGTTGATAGCATCAATGCTACTTCATTTTGGATACATATTCATATACATATATTTGCAGGATCTATTTATACAAATTATATACATATATTTGTACTTATGTACAAGGTATATTTACATATATACCCTTGATGTGTTTTGTTTGCAAATGTGACTGCATTCTTATTATAATATCAATCTTTATTTCTCATACATACTTGAGCTGTGTTGTCTGTAAATGTATATATTTAACATATGTCCAATATCTACCTAGAACCCAAATAACCCATATTTTGGAAGATTTGACCCATAAAATGGAAGGTCAATCTCCCCAAAAAAAAGGTCAAATGGGTTCTAGGTATATATGTTTGCGATTGGTTTTTGGGCATCAGGATTTCAGCCTCTTTGTGTGTAGCGAAGCTGCACGACGTGTGTTACCTTGGCCTTTAGTGTCTTGGACCGAAGAGGATGATGGACGTGATGTTGACAATATGGTGATCATATGGTGACAACACACCCCGGAAGATTAAGATGGCGATTTGCAAAACACATCACTGTAACTTAGACTTTTTTCGGGCCCTTGAGACCTTGAAACAGAAACCCAGCTGGAAAGATGGATTGGTATAGTCTTTTTGTAACTGGCTGTTTTGTCAAAATGGCTTGATTCAGGAGCCGACAAAATCTAGTAGTCAAGTTGGTGATTTAGGATGAGAATCCCCAAGAATCTGACTAAGATAATAACTTGGATTTATGTTCAGTTTTTTTTGTTGATTTTTTTTGGATATTCTTTACGGATTCGATCCCGTACATGGGATGAAGATCACCCATGTTTCACCGCCATTTCGATCCCATGGGATGAAGATCACCATTTTGGCAAAACCCAGCATTTGAAACAGAATATTTGGATGCTTCACTTTTTCCATCCGCATCGATTTTTGTGGCACATCCTTCTGATTGAAAGATCCACCGCGCCTAAACCAAAAAAAGATGAAGCTCTTAGTGATTTGTGTTTTTTCGTTCCTATGATGTGAATAAGTGAATAAGATTCCATGTCAATTGATACTTTTTCAACCTACTAGGGTGTCCATTTTGTAACTTCTTCATGTTTGTAATGACACCATTGGAGAAATCAGTTTTAGTTTCAGTTCCAGCATGGCACAAACTTTCTAAGGAGACGATGCAAAGCAGATTTTCGGAGTGTCTTGTTGAAGCATTGACCCCTCCACTTGTATTGTCTCCTCTCCTGTCATGTGTGGATTCGGCCATGGTTTCAAGTTAAAGGTTTGTAGTTCGTGGAGGTCGCTAAATTTATGATTTTTTTTTTTGTGTGTTAATCCCTTCCTGCAACATGTTGACGAAACAATCACCATAAAAAATTCAAGGAAAGTTCTGGACCAACGAAAGGAAGCTGGATCGTTTGAAGAACAACCACCATTCTTGACGTTCGGGTGGGTCCCCTATAAATGGTCGAAAATCAATGGGTTTGCCTTGGGTTATTTCACCCCTATTTCAGTGGCCACCTTGTAGGGGACATGTGATCGCAGAAAATTGCATCATGGGATAGTAGGGAATCGCCTGACCCGTGAGACAATGGAGAACGGTAGCGTCTCAACTCCTTACAATTCAAATCTGGGTGAATTTCAATACTTGGTGCAGGGATTCTACACCAAAAGATTTGGAAGCTATGCAGTTTTCTTAGTTTCTGGTGTATAGATGTGAGTATTTATAGATTTTACTCAAATTATCACTATCACCTAAAGGTTAAGTGGTGAGATAGGCTTGTTGCTTTGCTATTCTGGTGCGACCATCCTGGAGGATTTCCGAGGCCGAGACCAGGGGGGTACAGTCTTTTCCCAATGTCGTTTCCATGGTGGAAACTTGCCAGTCAGCTTCGATTTTTTGGGGGTAATGATACATCAACGAGAAAGACTGATCAGAATCATAATAGAAATATGAAATATGATTTAATAATCCATACAAACTAACTATAGAAATCATGGGCGTCCCTTTTCATACGGCTGTGTATTTCTTCTTCTACTTGTTGCCAACAATTCAAATGCCTCATGGGTTTCCAAGGAATTTTCCTTCGTGACAAGAATCCAAGGTGGTGGCAACAACAGTGGGAAACAGCCAAGGAGATGTTCCCCAAGGAAGCAGCCCTAGAAACCATCGAGGTGTGGTTGTTGTATTCTGTACATGGAGGTACTTGAGAGGTGTATCAACAAATACCCAAAAATCAGAAACTGAAGGCGTTCATATGGTTTGAAGATACTCTTATTTCTGGTGGGGATAGTAGATGATGTGATAGGTCTACAATTAACGTGAAAGAAGCTGGTCTGGTTGCAGTTGCATTTGCATGTGCTTGAATACCTCGAACATGTTTGGAACATCAGCAATTTCCATGTCACTCTATCTTGCTAGGTGAGAATTATCCAGCTATGGTTGCATTTCCACTTGCTGAGAGCTGCCAAAGACGTCATGATGATTCGTGAAACCGACATCGTCCCTAAAGAAATGTGTGCTTGTTCAGTATACTTGGATTTGTTTAAGGTGATTTTTTACGGATTGTACCATGGCAAATCACCATGAAACTACCATTTGAGAGAACATGTATTTTTTCTTTTTCCAAGCATCTTATGAAGCAAATCTACCAGCACCTTCCAACAGGTGCGCAATAAAAACCCTAAGGGATGGTTAATTGACACCCCTTTAGCAACCATTTGGCACCCAAACTGGAAGGTCCAGGTATGTACCCCAAATTGGATGGTTTATAATGGAAAACCCTATTAAAATGGATGATTTGGGGGGAAAACCCACTATTTTCGGAAACCTCCAAATCCAAGTATACTGGAGCTTCATTTTCCACCATCCAGGACCCTCCGAACCACTTGAAAAGCCAAAAACTCCAGGTGTGCCGTAACTTTTCCATGGAGTTGTTGGAGCTCTTGGACCCTCATTTGGAGGCGAAGCTTGGGCCACGTGGGGGGTCTCCGGTCTCGGGAGGATCATCACAGGACTTGTAAGTGGTTAGTGTAACCCCCATTGATGAGCCATGAAGACAAGCCCATTTGAAAGGCGAATAACTATAACCCTACTTAGGGGGACAACAACGATCACCATGGTTATTAACCACTTACTAAATGGGATGATCCTCTAAGTAGGGGGGGGTAGAAATCAGCACCCTTGCCTTAAGAGGAAGTATGACATCGCCCACGTAGGAACCCCGTCATTAGCCACTAGCCAATCGAGATTGTTAAATTATATATTTATATATCATTAGATTCATTAGAATGGCTGAAGGTTTTTGTGTTGGGTTGTTTTATTTTTTTGCAGCCCCGGACAATCACGTTGAAGTTGAAGTTGTTCTTTTTGCTTCGCACCGGAAACAACATGTTCACTCGCCAAAAAATCGGATGGTGCAGCGCGTAAGGGCGAGGATAGGTTCTTAGGATGTGCGTTTTTTCTACCATTTCTTTTTTGGATCTAAAAAAATCAAACCCCAACGGGGAGGTGACGTGATAGAACCATTTTTGTGTGCTTCAGCGCCGTGCAGGATGATTTTTCTCCGAGTAACTTGGGGTGACATGTACAATCTCACCCAAGTCTTGTACAGTAGGATTAGCCTCCTTGAAACCAACACTTCGCACCTGAAAAGATACGATCCCCAAAGGAAAACGATCGTGTTCCAAGCATCCATTTTGCAGGTGCGAAATTGTCATGTTGGTTTCAGGGAGGGTATTTTTTGTTGGTGAGTTTAATAACTGCTCGTTTCCCAAGAAACTTTATTCTAAGCTGCATATAACCTCCCTGATGAGTTCACCCCAGTTGCTTAGGCTTTTTTTTGGAGGATGAGGTTCACTACCTAGTTACATAGGGATTCTTGTAATAAACCGTTAAACATGTTACAACCATTATAAGGCTTCCTATTAACCAACCAGTATAATGGGATGAAGTTCACTACCCAGTTATATAGGGCCATAGGAATCTTTGATGAACCTTCATGGGCTTTTTCAAAATCAATCAGGACCTTAGGACCTCCCTGATGAGTTCACCTCAGTTGGTTAGGTAAAAAATGGACGATGAGGTAGGTTCACTACCCAGTTATAGATCAGGGATCCCTGATCCCTTCAACTCCCTTCATTGGCAGCGCAGTTGCGTGTCCTCCCTTCATTGGCGAGGTTCCAAGGCAACATCTCACGAACATGACCACCCAGATGGACGAGGCTGGGGTGGGGTGAAGGTTAATGTCTGGTAGATTAACATGGCTGGCAATGGAAAAATCACCATTGTTCAATAGGAAATACATTTTTTCCAGGGGTCCAAGTTTTTATTGCTAGGTTAAACGGTTAGTTTACCAGAGTGTATATACCCATACCATCCATGTATGGTATAGATTTACCTACATGAATGGTTGATGTTCATGGTTTTTCATGTAGGTAAATATACAATCGTCCCATGGATGTTTTTTTTTGGATATGCTCAAAAAGCCCAAAAAATCAACAATACACTGCAAATATTGTGAGAAAGTATGGGTCTTGGGGTTGGGTATCAAATATACGTATATATATATATGTATATATAGGGGATGAAATAGTATATATATATATATGTATAGGGGATGAAATATATTTGTATAGGGGTATTTATTTATTTATTTACGTATTTATTTATTTCATATGCCATGAACTAAGGATCCCTATTAAACAACCAGGATTTCATGGAAAGTATATAAGATGTTTTTTCTTTTCGTGGTTTACTTGGAAAAAAGTATGTTGAGTTTTTAAGAAGGATGGCTAGAATCACGAAAGATAACATATTTTTTTCTGAACGAAGGATGGCTAAAATCAAAAACATCAAGACATGAGTCGTGGGGATGTTGACCTGAAACTTGCTGGTGGTTCAGGAGGAAGAAGGTTTTCTGGATAAATGAATCTGACCTTCTCAGACATGCTTTGAGGTTTAGGGTCTGTAATTTTAGACTTCTGGCAGATTCAGGTACTTATACAAATATATAGAGAAAGACTATACATATATACTATACATGTATATACATATACATATACCATATATATATATATATATGTATCTTGATCATTGTAAGCTTAAAACGGTATATTGCAGTATTTACATATATACATCACAAGCCAGTTTAGTTCATATAGTATCTCTAACAGATATTCCAGACATTTTGTTGGATCTCCAAAATTTGAACCCACACCTTTTGTGAGCTATTCAAATGGATGCGCGTAGTGTTTTTTGGACATTTCCCACCCACGATCAGTCCGATATCAGGCTGTAATATCATCGTACATTCACCTCTTTGCTTTTGCTGCATATACAGTAGTTTGCACACTAACTTCACAGACCTTGATTGCCGTTGGAATTGGAATGATGGATGCGTGTACCTAATCTACCAATTTGTTTGTTCTGGCTTGCAAAATGGACTGAGCCCAAACGAAGCATAGGTGGTCTTGCAACACAGATTTCTTGCACCTTTCCATGTCCTTACCTTACATCAAGAACAAGATGCTGAAGTTTGCAACTGCCGAAGCAGACAGGGCAGGAGCTCTCCAGCTCACAGTGGGGACGGTGCATTTTACATGATCCTACGGCTGGATGGGCAGGGTGTGAGCCATTTGTTTTGTTTTGGCAGGCACGATTTGCAGAAGCCGAAGACAAATCTAGGAGAGCCTCAAGGAGAGGTTATGTGAAGACGATGGAACGCAAAATGAGGAGGGCAAAGAGCCTCCCAGTATTTGGAAGTGCGTTCATTGTTCGCCCAAGGGCCCAACAGTGAGTTTGGTACCACTCGGTCGCTTCGGGAAAAAGGCCACATGTGACCACTATACTGTATATGATGGGAAATGTAGATTAATAGATTATGTAGGTGGATACGATATCATAGAATCTTCCCGCCATGCTGTCGGGCATAGTGTTGCCATGTGGTTGCTGCCATGCAGGTGTGTTTGGACTCCCTGCAAAGTCTCGGTACAGCTCCCAAGATGTAGGTAACTAATGGCTTCATATAAATCCAGACATGGGGACTGTGCCCAGGAAACTCTTCATATCTTGCACCATTTCCCATTGTTTCTATAACCATCCTTCATTTTTTCAACATTTAACTTGTTCAAGACAAACAGGGTCTTTTTGAATTGATGGACTACTCCACCAAAGAAACCCTCAACAAAAAGGTGTTTCCCTTCAATAAAAGGGAGGGTTTATGAAATGGAATACACACTGGCAAACTAACATAACAATGGAAAATGGACCCTTTGAAGATGCATCTCCTATTAAAAAGGGTGGTTTTCCATTTCTATGTTGGTTTACTAGAGGGTATCAAAGGCTGAAATAAACGCCACGACTCTCGTGGCAGAATTTCACGACTCTAGGGGAGAAGGGTGAAGGGTTGACTCGAATCCAGGCTGCTCAGGGCATTGTGGAGACCTTCTTGGAGAAATATCCTCAGCACAGACCTAGTCTTGCAGGAGCTGAATTTTGGGATGGTGATTTTGTTGGTTGCTTCGATTTTGGTGATGGGAAAAAACCAGACCTTCCCAAATTCAGGTGAAGACTGATGCAAAACATGTCCCCTGAAAAATAGGTAAAGAGTAGTTGGAAAACTACGTTCCTTTTGAAATGTCCCCTTTTTAGGGGACATGTTTGTTTTGGGGAGTGTATTCCGGATCCTTTTTTTTGTTTTTGTTTCCATATGTTGAAATTGTTTAACCCTGATCCAAAGGAGATGATTCTGATTTGTACAACAAGGCAAAAGGGCTCTCGGAGATTCTACCCTGTGATATGGGGCGATTGCGAGCTTTTTGGCGCCAGGGATGATGGTAAATGTTCCTACTAAATGGATGTATTTTCTGATCTTAAATGAGAAGTTATAAAGAACCCAGAATCCTCAAAATCAGTGGGTAGGAATGGTGATTAACTGATCTCTTCATAACGTGGCCTTGCTATTTCTTGGTCCCATGAGTTGGCCCCCCAGAGGCCATTTGCTACGTCTCCCGCAAATGGCCTACAAAATGGTAGCTACGTCCAAGCCCCTTCCATGGTTCCCCTGAAAATGGGGGATCCTGGAAAAGGCACATTCCTTTTGGAAACCATAATTTTTAGGTTCCATGTTAAACATGGGGAGGGTAAACCCTAGGGATCCTGGGCTCACCTTTTGAAGAGAATGGTTTTATGGAACCTAAATACATCGCGTTTCGTTTCGGTGATTGGAAGTACACCCCTTCATCATCTGACGTATGGTGAGCCAGGATCTTTAGGGCTCCCGGAAATGTCCTTCACTTCCTCATTCAAATCCAGGCTTGCCATATTGTTGATGCTTCAGAAATCCCATTCCCAACCACCTGGGAACTACAAAGCCTTGTGAATAATGGCATAAACTAAACTACCAACCTCAACTGGTGATCGCCGGATTCTTTCCATCAACATTATCATTAGACTAAAATCAACCTTACTAGCCCAGAAATAAGGGCCTTATGATCAGGGCTTATGCAAACCTTGTGGTTTTGTTCTCTTCCTCATCAGCTGTATTAGAGGAGTTCAGCCAGTGGTGATGTTTGTGAATTTGATTCTCTTCCTCATTGGCTTCGTTCAACTCCTCTACGTCACAGCGAGGCCTGGAACGTCTCTCAAAGGGGTGAGCTTCTTAAAAGAACAACAGGAGAACAAAACCATGCTGAAGCGGAGAATACACCTAGATTAGGGTAAATGTTTGGGTACATACATATCTTTTGAGTATGAATATAATAGATATGATGTATATATATATATTGTTTGTTGTACATATCATTGGATATACATACAGTTTGTGTATGCTAATATTATACATATGTCATTTTCAGAGAGTAGGTGCAGAGAGATGTGCTGGACACATTTTGAGTACCGATGTGTTTTCCAATGATATATAGGTATCCCGCATTTATATGCATGCATACACGTGTATATACTCAGAGATGCATGGATGTCTCTTGTAAACACCAAAGCATTGGTTTTTGTTGTTATTTGCATATGTAACAGGTTAAAACCATCGTATGCTGGGTAGAAACCATCAGTTAGTCGAACTTAAAGAAACGTCCCGAACCGATGGTTTTCCCACTGCAGCATGTTTCACGTTTTATCAACTTTGGGAAGGCACAACAAAAAAACCCATTTATAACTGGTAGGGGGCCCACCTTGTACCCTAGTTCTGAAGCCCGTTTTTTTTTCACAAACCTCCGGTATGATATACCTGGGTTTCGAAGATATTTTCCAAAATGTGTGTCTTGTGTCTTTCGGGGTCTTTTTTTTGGTTGGAAAAAGGCACAAGTTTTGGAAGCTCTATAGGTATATTCCCTCACTGAAACTAACATGACTTAGCATCTGAAATTTGATGCTTGGAAGATTGATCTTTTGGGGCCGGACCGACCTATTTTCAACCCTGGGAACCCTTGGTTCCTTCATTTTCAGGGGTGAAAAAAACCCTGATTAGTTGGGGGTAAATTTTAACACCTTCATGGAATTTCCCATGGGTTTGTTAGGGTCACCTTGGGGTCAGGAGGCTACAAACTTGGATCTTTTCAAGGTAGTTTTACCTTACAAGCCGCAACCCATGTTTCCGATCGTTTTTCCGAAGCACCAACCCAAACCTCAACTTGGAGGAAGCTTGAAAGTCGATGTTTAAAGGTCTGAAAAAAGGGCCCAAACGGTTGGTTGGGGTGATCGTAGGGGATGAAATACTACCCAATTATATAGGGGATCATAATAAACCATGAAATAAGGATCCCTATGAAACAACCAGTTCCTATAAAATATCCAGTTATATAGGGATCACAATAAACCATAAGGATCCCTACTAACCAACCAGTATAGTGGAAAGTAGGAGGTGTTTTTTCGTGGCTCAACTGTTGGGGCAGAAAATTAGTGGTTAAGTCAAGGCCTGATGTGTTTTCGCTGGGGTCCTGTTGTTTTACGAATTTTTAGGATCTTACAAAAATGCCATAATCATACACCCTCCCTTAAACTAACATGATCGTCCTTGAGAATTGATGCTTGGAAGATGATCTCTTTCCTTTTGGGGCCCGCCCTACTTTCAGGGGCTACGTTATTTTATCAGATACTCAATGTATGGTCTATTTACCTACATTTGGCTAATTTGTACTGAAAAATGTAGGTAAATATACCATACATTGACTAGGTGGTGGTTTTAAATATGTTTATTTTCTCCCCTACTTGGGGAAATGATCCAATTTGACCAATATTTTTCAAATGGGGTTGAAACCACCAACCAGTCATACATTGAGTGGTTGGTATGTCCACAGATTGCATTCAAATCCACTCAGATCATCCACATTCGAGGCTCCTGACGCTTCCATGCCGCTGCTGCCGTCGACCGCGTCCACGAGGGCGGAAGGGGAAGGTGACTGCACCAGAGATACTGGGATTGCACACATAACTGGGCATATCTTCACCAGACATTTCAGGTACCTAAAATGGAGGTACTCACCTATATAAGCTGTATGTAAGGCTTATGTAAGGGAAAACCCATCCCCAAAATGGCCTTTTACGGTTCAGTACCTCCATTTTAGGTACCTGAAACTCCTAGTGATATCTTAGATTCGCCTGATTCCCTTAGCTCCTTTGAGTTGAGTGGGATTTTTTTTGGTAACCCACTAAGAGTTTGTAACTTTTTGCAGGGGACCTAAGGGTTGCCGTGATAAAACCATTCAATACATGCCAAAACAAATTATGCAAAAATGGAAAACTAACCGCAAAAAACCGTTGGAGCATGAGGATTTGAAGATAATGCAGTTTTAAGAAGATGCATCCGGCATCCTTTTCTTTTTTGGGCTCGCTCCGAAAGAACTTGGAGGGGTCATAAAAGCGTTTGCTTTGGGTAAAGGAAAATGATCAATAGTTTTACCTGTATGTTTGAAACGGAAAATGTTCGTGGTATTCTGACAAGTTCCATTTTTTTTGCAACCTATACCCCAATTGTTTGTAACACGGTTCACCTCAAAATGATGATTTCCAAGTCCAGTATGACACTTCAAACGGGGCTTATTTTCACATATTCAGCTTTCGAGCTTTAACTGCAGGGGTACGAATCATAATTTGAAAATTTCATGAAAGACCATTTGGGGAGGATTATCCTTGCAAGCGTTCTTTTGGGTACCCCTATTTACCGAAACTTTGATTTGCATATCGATTGCATGATAACCATCGTTGATTTGTATCCCAACGTACGAACACTTGTTCAACAGACCAGGAGGTAAGTGATAGTGAAAGTAGCTTTGTCTTTGTATGTTTTTATTGTTGTTTGTTGTAGTTGTAGTTGTAGTTGTAGTAGTAGTAGCAGTAGTAGTAGTAGTAGTAGTTGTTGTTGTTGTTGTTGTTGTTGTTGTTGCTTGTTATTTGTTAATACCCCCAACTCCTATGGTTGGATACTTGGCCCTTCTCCCTCGTTGCACCTTTCTTGCACCCGCTGAGGAGCAACACGAGTACCACATCCAGTGATGCAACGGCGCCCAGCAAGTGAGGCGAGGCAATGGGAACAAGTCTTTCCAAGCAATGGCTCCTATCATAGGGAAAATGGTGGTACCCTTCGGATGGGGGCCCCTTAAAAATCAACCCCATGTATACACCTTATATAGTTGCTTTAGCTGATATGGTTGATTTTTGATATATCCCCTTTTAAAGGCTCTTTGGGGGGTTAAAATGTTCAACAGCTAGGGTACCGTAACACCATTTTCCTTATGATCCTATCAGAGGTCTTCCCTCCAGAACTGAGCTCAGATGAAATCATGGGAATCTAAGGGTAGTCCCGACCAATGGCCCCCCCGTCTCCTCCCGGAAATAGCCGGCCTTACTAAGGGATGATTAAGGGATGGTGGTTGATGATCCCAAGGACCTGGTGGTGTGGATATCCACACATGTATGGATTCAACTTTGTTGAACCACCACAAGAACCGAATCCGAATGATGCCTTTGACGAAGCGAATTTCACTGGCAGAGTGAACGTTACAAATGTCTTCCCAGCGTCTGTATATGGAGCTGATATTCATCAGTCCATGCTTCTCACTATGATTGCGTGCTATGCTGAAGGACTGGCGTGGGATGATTGCATGGCAATGATACAGCTACTGTATCTCAATGGGCTCGTGCCAGGCTTTGCTGTACTATTCGAAGGCTACAGGTTCTACTATGAACAAGATTTGAACTCAGTTCAACAGAGCAGCTTGGCTCGTATTTTCATGATCCCTTAATATAAGGCCGGCTATTTAATTTCCTGAAAGAGATGGCATTGGGGTAGTGCCCTTAGATTATCCTCAGATTCCAATGATCAAACGCCAAAAATAATCATGTTGACTGTTTTCAAGACAACATTCCACGACGTGCCTAAAGAGGCCTTATCTGGAAGAACTTTCAACACAACCTGAGCAAAAATCATAAAACACTTGGTTGTTTTATTAGGTAATCTGGGGGCTGAAATGCTACCCAGCTATATCAGCTATGTGACTATGTGGGAATTATTTCATAAACCATTATAAGGATCCCTACTAACCAACCAGTATTTCATGGAATGTTTTTTTTTTGCGTGGCTCACCTGTCATCACGAATTTGCAAAAAAACACTCAGTACACTCCGGTAAACTAACATAGCAGTGGAAGATGGACCCTTTGAAGATGTATTTCCTATTGAAGATGGGGATATTCCATTGCCATGTTAGTCTACCAGGGGGTAAGTGATATGAATCGGGTTGTGCACCTTAAATCGAATGTTCGATGTTTTGATGATCGCCAATTTGACGAATGATCTTTTGGGAGATGATGAAAGGTGGACCCAAAGTCACCAGCTATATATATAAGTAGGGTGAAATCAGTCCACTGAAATTGGGGGAGAAATTATAAGGCCGGCCATTTATATGGGGCATGACGGACCATTTATAACGATCGTAGGGGCCCACCTTGTATTGTTGATCCCGGCCAACAAACGACCTGGAATGTTAGTCCAAGCTCTTTTTGCATTTTTGAGATAAAGACTACCTTGCTTGACTGGTGTCCAGATTTCTGAACCAACAGGATCAGCATGTTAAGGGTCCAAATACATCAAAAGGTATTTTTGGGAAGACTAGATATGGGTGTTTCTTAAAATGGTGGTACCCCCAAAACACCTCAAAATGATCATTTTTAGTAGGAAAACCCTGGTTGTTGTGTACCACCATTTTAGGAAACCCCCATATGCTTAAAAGGAGAGGATCGTCTTCCAAGCCATCATTTTTCGGTGGTTTTCACTCGCTGTTAAACTTCCAAGGAGTAAACTGCGGACAAGAATAGCCAACCAATACCTTTGGACCCCAAAACCATAGGAAAAAATGAAGGGTTTTAGGACCTCAAAATATGGGTCATAACTCATAACCCCTAAAGATGAAGGAACCATGGGTTTCCATGCTAGTATCCTCCAACTCACTAGCTTGCACATGGTTGGAAAGGGAAGGGATCGATGAAGCTGAATTGGGTGACGCATAAATGGGGGAGTTGAGGAACCCTAGAATCCCCAGATCATGGTCCATGGTTAAATGATTAGCAAGAAAGTTGGCAACTTGTTATTTTCCACAAAACTTTGGATAAAGTGACTTTGTTATTCTGACAATTTTCATGAAATCTTCAAAAAGAAACTGCAACTAAGTGCTCCATTCTCTTGTGATTTTCTTTCAGTGAACTGTCAGTATTGACCCAGATCTTCATCATGAAAATGACCCACATGATCTGGATATGAACTCCGAAAGTACTCCATAAAAGTTCCGTCAACAAAACCTGACTGGTAGCCCTCAAAAGATATCCCTTCGGAATATCATGGCTTAGCGGCTAAGGGTGTTGAATATGTACATATGAGCTTGAACAAAAAACACATGTTCAAATTTGGAGTCCCCTTAAAACTCAATGATTTCACCAAAGGATTCAGGTGCTGCAGGTGCCTAAAATAAAGGTACAAAAGTGCCCTATTTTCAGCTGTTTTAGGGATTGATAATTCCCGTATCCATACGCTGTATGCTTACATAGGTGAGTATCCTCGGTTTTAGGTACCTAAACATGTTGGTGATGATACTGCATCCATCCTTCGAATTATCCCGCGCAATGCTCCAGGTGACCACGGCCCTTGGGAGATTTCTCCCAACCAATGAGTGAATCCAACTTGGGCCGTAGTTTGATACGGCAGGGTTCAGATTGAAAAATGGCGAAATATGATGACGTGGTTTTGTATGGAAGCCATGTGAAAAAATGTGAAAAAAACATTAATTAGTAGTATTGTCATGGCTCTGTCATACGTATATTCACCCCCAAAAATTGGGGAAGATATGATAGTTGGCGATGTGTTTCAAATGGATTGAAACCACAACATTGAATCAATGGGGTATATGATATTTGGAACAATTAGATTCTAGATCCAAACACTGAAATCAAAAGTGCATATAGGCATTTTTTGTTGAACCCATTTGTAACTGCAAGTAACAGACAAACATGACAATGACAGGCACTCTTTTTGTTGATCATCATTTTATCATCCTCAGCCGAGGATGGGGGCGAAATTGGGGGGCACATGGCCGCGGAAGACCATGTTGGGAAGCAGAAAAGAAGTTCTTTGCCCCGAGGACGGAGGGAGTTGGCTAAAGTTTCAATTTACAAGGTACGCCCAAATACCAGTTTTAAGTAGGTTGAAATAAATCCGTTTTTAGGGGTGAAATATATAACCCCAGTGACTATCCCTTGGTTTTCGGCCATTTGAAAAGGGGATTTTTTCGGGGCCCAGGCGGCTCGATGAAAAAGCGGCCCGCCTACCTGCCTCCCCTTTGAAAATCCCTTTGAGTCAAAGTAGATGTCCGCATGTTTTCTTTCGGAGTTGCCTAAGCTAGTATTCCAACCATCCATTTGCAGGTGCTATCTTAGTTTCAGGGAATGTAATTTGCAAATCGTAAACACCAACCAACTGGTTGATGGTTGCAATTTGGGTCAGTGGTGCCATACAGGTCAGCAATATATTCAATATATAGATAGAAACAGTTTCATATTCATACATTTAAGAGATACTGCTGATGGTTCAGAAATCCCAAGGCCAACCACCTGGAACCCTATCAATAATGGGATAAACTGTGCAGGATTGTAGCCATTTTGGCTCAAGTGCGCGAGAACTAGCCCATCGCTATCCAAAACCCAGTGTGAGACTCACCACAATGGCTACCATCATCGAGAGAATGATGCTTGTCAACCTTGACGGACATGTGTCCCAGGGTGGACTTGATTTGATTCGCTATTCTATCCGTAACAGCAAAGGCTTGGCCGGAGCCTTGCGGCGCAACAAAATGATTCCATTGATCTCTCAAATGGATGCTTTTTGCGACGAAATTCTCAGGGAGATTCCCGGGTATGCTTCCGCAACCAAATGTGAAAGTTTTTGCATTCACTGCATGCAGGACCACCGTGTTGGTGTGAGGACTCCTACATTTGGAGACAATCATTCTGACACGGTGTTTCTGATGCAAGCAAACAACCGTGACTACCACAGGTTTTACGGAAGATCAGACGCCGAGGAAAGAATCCTGCAGTGTCGCAGATCGTTCCCATTTGCGCCGGATAGATTGCGGAACCCCAGTTCGGAACGGTTACCGTTCGCTTTCGTGCATGTGGACAAGGTGTTGCTTGGTCATTGTATGAACCAACTCATCAGACAGTCCACGCGAGAGGACACCGCGGCCCTCGCGGATTGTTACGCCTTTGGCGTTCGATCACTTGAGGGATTGCGGAATTGTTCAGAACGCGCGGAAGTGTTGAAGCTCCACCTTATGGTGGCTGCGAGGCTTAAGTGGTTACCGTGCACCCTTGCTGAGGTTCATGACTGGGTGCCAACAACCCCATTTGACAGTTCGGCTATCTACAGGAGGCCTAAAACATTGGGAGACGTGGTCATGCAGGACGAGTATGTCAGAAGGCCATTGGCAGAATTGTTTGGTCAGGAGCCGCATTTCGCAGTTCAACCAGTTGACTGGCCGCTCGAGTACGGATACGTTGAAGGTGTCCCAGAGTGGATTAGGGATTTGCAGCAACACAATCCAGGGATGCTTTATGACACCGACGGAGTGTTGGGTCCAGGGGCACCCGGAAGACCAGACTTCTACTTGGAGCCAGAGGATGAACTGGATGCATGCCACGTCGACATTGAGGATGTCAGGCCAGGGAAGAATGGCATGAGGGCAACAGATAACCCAGAGACCGCTGATGACAGGGTTTACCGGGTGGTTCGCAATCAAGAAGGTCTATGTGCGAAGGAGATTAGCGAAAGGTGCGGTCTCACCAAGAAGCAAGCAAATATGGCTTTGTACAGGCTCGAGAGGAAGGAACTCCTGATGCGTGTCGCAATAAGAGACCACTTTGGTTCAATACTGTCGACAATCCGGGGGACTGGATGTGCACTGTGAGGGACATGCAACCTGAGCTGGATGAAATTTCAAAAGCACGACCACAAAAAAATTTGCACTTAAGGAGCTCACCACGAGGACAAGGTGGGGTCGTAACAAGGTGCAGATTGTGGATCCGGTTGAAAACCAGGATCTGTCATTGGACAGGAAAGGGGAGGATGATGTCCTCAGAGGCTATGACACGCATGTCACAGAGGCCATGGGAGTAGATCATGTCATGGGAGATACAAGCTACCTGAGCGAGAGGTTTGAAGCAGAGGTACGTGGAGGGAGTGTTAAGGCAGACTTCACGACCATGGATCGCAAAGGAGACACGGAGATTAGGAATCTTCAAGAGAGCGAGGCAGTATTTTGCCTTGAAGGTACGGAGCTTGAGGGGCTTCGGAAGGCTAAGCAGCAAGCATGGAACATGTTGGGCGAGACATCTGAGAATGGACGCATTGACAAAACATTTAAATTCTCGCTGCTCCGACAGTGGGCAACGGTATTGCTGCAGCCCGGCAAAGGCATTTCAAGATCGATGGAGGTGTCGGGACAATGACAAGCAAAGGTGAGGCCAGTTTAAATTATGCGGCCGCCAAGGTTCTTGCTGACTTGCAGCAAGACGCATGCGACAGCGGCCATATCGCTGACTTGTTTGACCACATTTCTGCGCAGCCAAAGACTATTAAGTCTAAGAAGTGGAGCAAGGAGAGGTTCATGAAGGGATTGCGAGAAGCGGGCATTGCTGTGGGAGAGGAACTCCCTAAGAGGAGCTTCGCAGTTAAGCCTACCCAATAGATCAGAAAAGACTAAATTTCAACTTCTAGGTTGTTACAAACTATTTCATAGAATTTTGACTATATAGTCAAATGCCAAATAACCTATAGGTTGTTTGACTGATTTAACCTATAGGTTATTTGATCAAATAACAATTTTTTTGGTAGGTTTTTTGCTTGAAAAACCTACAGAAATCTTGGGAATTACCAATGAATTTTCAGGTGAAATCTCTCAGGTGAAGTCTGTCAAGTGAAGTCTCTCACATAAACTCTCAGGCGCACTCTAGTCAGGTGAAGTGCATGCGAAATGTCAAAGACAGGCTTAAGTAAGTCAGGGTAAGAGAAGTGTATGTGAAAGTCAAGAAGGTGAGTCAAGGAAGTGAAGTCAAGAAGATAAGTTAAGTAGGTCAAGTNCCAAGTTGTAGAGTCTTGATCGTCCTATATTTATGGTCATTATCTATTTTGAAATATTGATATTTAAATATATATATATATATTTATATTTCGTATGTGTGGTCTTTACCTTGCTACATCAAAGGTTTCGCAACCTTTCCATGTCCATTAAAAGTAAACAATGGTTCTCAGTGGTGAATTTTTTTTGACAAAAAATGAAGAAAGGTCTCTACCAAGAAATGTTTAAAAACAAATCTTTACCGCAAGAGAAATTTCTACCCAAGATATCTCTCAAAAGATATCTACCAAACATTCTCAAAAGTTTTCCACCAACAGATTCAAAAGAGAAACTTGCGCAAAAAAAGATCTCAGAAGAGAAATCTCTACCAAATAAAGTTCAATAGAAACCTCTACCACAAAGTATTTGACAACTTAATTTCTACCAAAAATATCGAAGGAGAAATCTCTACCAAATAATGCCCAACAAAACATCTCTACCAAACAAAATCTCTTTGGTAGAGGTTTCTTTCGAAATTGTTTTGGTGGAGATTTCTCCTCAACATTTTTGGTCGAAAATGAATCGTCCAAATTTGTTTGGTAGAGGTGATAACTTTTTCAGGGATGCCATGGGAGGATCTTGAAAGCTAGGGCGCACAAAAAGTCCAAGAGCCTAACAAATCAGAAGTAAACATTTATCCAATATGCAAATTGCCCCGAGTTGCATTTTAGGGCAAATTGCAGTCAGGTGCTGTTCCAGAAACTTTTTGGTAGTGTCTAGGCATTGTTTGCTAAACATTTCCCCTGAAGCTTTTGGAGCACGTTTCAATCAGATACTTCAACATTTGATTTTTTGGAGCACATTTCAACCAGAGCCGAACCTTCAACATTTGACTTTTGGAGTATGTTTCAATCAGTGCATTGGACAACGTGGAGTTTTTCTTTACACCTGTTTGGGGATAAATGATTTAGATATATATTATACTAGCATACCCCACATACGTATCTTACACGTAAATGATTAAATATATATTGTTCCCTGCCCTTCCTTTCGTCCATCCTGTTTGAACAGAAGGGACAGCAACAAAGCAGTCCGGAACCTCTCAACCGAGCGGTGTGGGTGAATGTGTTTTTATTTTAAATATTTTTTGTAGCGCGACGATGACAACGATAACAAGTTCGTAGGGACAACGACGTATGACGACGACCTTAACTAGCGGGACACTAAGCAAACAAAATTTGAAAATGAACGAAAACCTTTTGAAAAAACCATTTCAAGAACATTTCGTTCATCCCAATTTTTCAAAGAGCCTCATTAGATTTATAGAGCCTTAGGTGCATAAAGTGTGTGGGGTTTTGGGCTCATAAAATTTGTGCGGCCGTAGGCTCAAAAAATTGTGGGGCCTTAGGTTTAAACAATTTGC